>JAWUZG010000110.1:410000-430881 GCA_036785705.1 Acanthornis magna
GGTGTCCTGGGGTTACCCTGCGAGGGGACATCGCCCTCAGCTCCACTGCGAAATCCCAGAGGGATTTTGGAATTCCAGACTGGTTTGGATCAGAAGGGATTTAGAACTCATTGCGTCCCTCATCCCTCCTTCTGGAGGCTGAAGGGGAGCGGAGCAGTGAGAAATTCCTGATTTATTGTGAGGAAGTGGATGCCGGGAGAGCTCAGCATCCTTGAAACAGCTGCTGGGGGATGAAATGAGCAGAGGGTCCTTTCCCAGTGAGACTCAGGGATTGGGTTGGGTTGGGAGGGACCTTAAATCCCATCCCATCCCATCCCATCCCATCCCATCCCATCCCATCCCATCCCATCCCATCCCACCCCTGCCATGGCAGGGACACCTCCCACTGTCCTAGGCTGCTCCATCCTGGCCTTGGACACTGCCAGGGATCCAGGGGCAGCCACAGCTTCTCTGGCAATTCCAGCCCAGCCCTCCCCACCCTCCCAGGGAACAATTCCTAATTCCCAAGATCCCATCCATCCCTGCCCTCTGGCAGTGGGAAGCCATTCCCTGTGTCCTGTCCCTCCAGCCCTTGTCCCCAGTCCCTCTCCAGCTCTCCTGGAGCCCTTCAGGCCCTGCCAGGGGCTCTGGGCTCTCCCTGGAGCCTTCTCCTCTCCAGGTGAACATTCCCTGTGCCAGTGCCCCACAGGATCCCTATTTTTTCCCCTCTGTCTCGCTGGATTTTGGGAGGAACCCACAGGGATGGGGATGTGTCTGACCCCAAGGCAGATCCTGCTGTGCCTGGGGTGGGAGCAGATTCCGAGTTCCTGGCCCTCTGGGGTCCCTGTCTCACTTTATTCCACATCCCAGGTGCACTTGGGTGCGATTTTGGGATATTCCACATCCCAGGTACTCTTTGCTGGGAGTTTGGGATATTCCACATCCCAGGTACTCTTTGCTGGGAGTTTGGGATATTCCACATCCCAGGTGCACTTGGGTAGGATTTTGGGGTATTCTGCATTCCAGGCACGTTTTGCTGGGAATTTTGGGTATTTTCTCTGCCACGCTTAAATTGCCACTGCTAAGGAATTCCCACCTGGGTGATGGTGGTGTGTGGGAAGTGTTGATCTCCCTCTGGAATGAGCAGAAAATAAAATTACTAATTCCTGGTAAAGCTGTAAGTCCCCTCAGAGCACAGGGAGATTCCCTGATCTTCCACAGGGAGATTCCCTGATCTTCCACAGACCAACTTCCACCCCGATGGATCTCAGGAAGGAAGAGGAGAACCCTGTCCGCAGTGCCAGAATTCCCACCTCCTGTTTGTTTTGGGGCTGTGATTTCCTCTTTAATCCTCTGTGTCCTTCTTGACGGTCCTGCTGAGGAGCTGGGGGAGCTCAGAGGGGCAAAGCATCAAGGAGATCCCAGAATCCCAGAGTTTGGAAGGACCCACAGGATCATGGATTCCAATCGTGGCCCTGCCCAGACCCCCAAATCCCACCCTGGGCATCCCTGGTAGCGCTGTCCAAACGCTCCTGGAGCTCTGGGGAAAGTCACCGTTCCCTGGGGAATGTTCAGTGCTCAGCACCCTCTGCGGGAGGAATTTTCCTGATCTCCATCCCATTCCTCACCTGGGTGTGTTCCTGGAGAAACCTCCTGGAGACAAAACCTGAGATTTTTGATCTGTGTTGCTTCCGGACAGTGCTTGGAGCGCAGTGCTGGAAAGGAAAGGGAGGAATTTTTGGAGCTCTGGGTCCGGACCTTGGGGAAAACTTCTCCTGAACTTCTTCAGAATTCCGTATTTCCCTCAATTCCTGACAGAAATCCCGTGTTTCCCTCAGAATTCTGTATTTCCCTCAGTTTGTGAGAGAAATCCTGTGTTTCCCTTGGAATTCCGTATTTCCCTCAATTTCTGAGAGAAATCCTGTGTTTCCCTCCCAATTCTGTACTTCCCTCAATTCCTGACAGAAATTCTATGTTTCCCTCAGAATTCTGTATTTCCCTCAGTTTCTGAGAGAAATTTCATATTTCCCTTAGTATTCCACATTTGCCTCAATTTCTGACAGAAATTCCATGTTTCCCTCAGAATTCTGTATTTCAGTTTCAGAGAGAAATCCCATATTTCCCTGTTTGTGAGAGAAATTCCGTGTTTCCCTCAGAATTCCATGTTTCCCTCAGAATTCCTTATTTCCCATAATTTCTGAGAGAAATCCCATGTTTCCCTCCAAATTCCATACTTCCCTCAATTCCTGACAAAAATCCTGTGTTTCCCTCAGAATTCCATATTTCCCTCAGTTTCTTGGAGAAATTTCATATTTCCCTCAGAATTCCAATTTTCCCTCAGTTTCTTGGAGAAATTTCATATTTCCCTCAGAATTCCGTATTTCTCTCAGCTTCTGCGAGAAATTTCATATTTCCCTCAGAATTCCATATTTCCCTCAGTTTCTTGGAGAAATTTCATGTTTCCCTCAGAATTCCGTATTTCCCTCAATTTCCACATCCTTCCCTCAAGAATTCCCTTCCCTCAAGCTCAAGGGTTTCCCTCAAGCCTTGCCCAGACTCCCAGGGAGAAACCGCAGCTCCCCGGGGTGGGTTCGTTTTAGGATCATGGAATTCTCACCCAGGAGCTGCCAACCACATCCACCTGGATGGATGGCTCCAGGATTCCAACCCAACCTCGGGAGAGGGGGAAATTCCAAAATTCCACCCTGTAGTTGCACTGTTTTAGAAATCTTTCTCTTCTTTCTCAGGGAGAATAGAGATAAGCTGCATTTTTGTACTTTCTGAATCTCTGTGTTTGGTACTAAGTGTTGTATAGCTGTGACCAAAGGTTTTAGGAGGTGGATTCCCAGCTGACCAATAGTTGCTAGATTATTAATGGATATATAAAGAAATTTTTGTAAATTAAGTTTCTCTTTTCACCATCTTGTGTTCATCTGCCTGCTTCCTCTGCCAGCTTCTGCGAATCCCAGGAAATCAAAACCAACACCACCCCTTCCACCTGGGCAGCCTCAGCTGAGCCATCAGCTCCACTCGGGGTTTTTCTGGACCCAAAATCTCCACAGGATGGGGCTGAGGGAACGACTCCCCCGCAATTCCCTCCCCGTAGGAAAAAAAACAACTGGAAAAAAACAACTCCACGCAGCTTCCACCCTCGGAAAAGGGAATTAATGATGTTTGGATGCATTCATGGAGTGCTGGAGCTCCCAGAATGGCAGCGTTGTGCGCGGGCTGGGCACCGCCATCGTTCATTCTCCCGGAATGTTCTCCGGGATGCGGCACAGAGCTTTCGGAAGCCGGAGCCATGTGGTGCTTCCCGCTGCTGACAATGGCAGGGATTGTGGCCTGGGAGAAGTGGGGGTTGTGCTCGGGCAGGGGAGGAATCCCTCGCTGTTCCCGCTGGGATCGGCGGTGGGGAACGGGAGGAAATTCCTGGCATGGATTGTGCTGTGGGGAATGTTTGGGGAGTGCTGCTGCGGTGTTGGAGCGGCGTTTGGTGGGATTCACGGTTTGGGAAGGGCATGGGGAGATCCTTGAGGGACAGAAGCTTTTCAAGCTGGAAATTCAGCCCTGCACGGAATTCCTGAAGGGGTTGGGCTGGGATTTGAAAGGTTCCATGGGCAGGGATACTCCCACTGTCCCAGGCTGCTCCAAGCCCTGTCTAACCTGACTTTGGACACTCCAGGGATCCAGGGTGAGGGTTCTGGCATCTCAAGCACTTCCAGATCCTTCAGGGGTGGTTTTTAAAGGGAATGCTGAAGATTTCCAGGCTGGGATGCATGGATCACCCAGCGGCTCCTCCTGCCAGGTGAGTTTGGAGCAGACCTGGAGAGTTCCCCAGGCTGGGAGAGAAGGGGGAGGTTTCCCACCAAAATTCAAGGAATCCCAGAACCCTGGAATGGTTTGGGTGGGAAGGAACCTTAAATCCCATCCAGTGCCACCCCTGCCATGGCAGGGACACCTCCCACTGTCCCAGGCTGCTCCAGCCTGGCCTTGGACACTCCAGGGATCCAGGGGCAGCCACAGCTTCTCTGGCAATTCCAGCCCAGCCCTCCCCACCCTCCCAGAGAGGAATTTCTTCCAGAATCTCACCTAAACTTGTTCAGGGGTTTTGGAATGAAATGCTGGGATTTGTGATGGAATGCAGGGATTTTGGGGATGAAATACAGGGATTTGGGGATGGATCAGAGTGGTTTCAGGGTGAAACAGTGATTTTCGCATGGAATGCAGTGATTTTGGGATGGAATGCAGTGATTTCCTGATGTAATACAGTGGTTTTGTGATGGTACAGTGATTTTCTGATGAAATGCAGGGATTTTGTGATGCAGCACGGTGGTTTTGGGGTGAATCACAGTGATTTTGGGATGGACCACAGTGATTTTGTGATGGAATGCAGTGATTTCCTGATGAAATACAGGGATTTTGGGATGAATCACAGTGGTTTTGGGATAGAACACAGTGAATTTGGGATGAAATGCAGTGATTTTGTGATGGAACACAGTGATTTTGTGATGAAATGCAGTGATTTTGTGATGGAACACAGTGATTTTATGATGTAATATAGAGATTTTGTGATGGAACAGTAATTTCCTCATGAAACACAGGGATTTTGGGGTGAAATGCAGTGATTTCGGGATGAAATGCAGAGATTTTGGGATGGATCACAGTGATTTTTGGGTGAAACACAATGATTTTGGGATGGGATGGAACACAGTGATTTTGGGATGGAACACAGTGATTTTGGGGTGAAACACAGTAATTTTGGGATGGAATGCAGTGATTTTGGGATGTAATACAGGGATTTTTTGATGGAGCAGTGATTTTCTGATGAAATGCAGTGAATTTGGGATGAAATGCAGGGATTTTGGGGTGAAATGCAGGAATTTTGTGATGGATCACAGTGGTTTTTGGATGGAACACAGTGAATTTGGGATGAAAATCAGGGATTTTGTGATGGATCACAGTGATTTTGGGGTGAAATACAGGGATTTTGGCATGGAACACAGTGATTTTGGGATGGAATGCAGTGATTTCCTGATGTAATACAGTGATTTTGTGATGGAACAGTGATTTTCTGATGAAATGCAGAGATTTTGTGGTGAAATGCAGGGATTTCCTGATGCAATACAGGGATATTGTGATGGAGCAGTGATGTCCTGATGAAATGCAGGGATTTTGGGGTGAAACACAGGGATTTTGGGATGGAACGCTGTGATTTTGTGATGTAATGCAGGGATTTTGTGATGGAACAGTGGTTTTCTGGTGAAATGCAGTGAATGTGGGATGAAATGCAGGGATTTTGGGGTGAAACACAACGATTTTGGGATGGAACACAGTGATTTTGTGATGTAATACAGGGATTTTGTGATGGAACACAGTGATTTTGTGATGTAATACAAGGATAATGTGATGGAACAGTAATTTCCTGATGAAATGCAGAGATTTTGGGATGAAATGCTGTGATTTCCTGATGCAATACAGGGATATTGTGATGGAGCAGTGATGTCCTGATGAAATGCAGGGATTTTGGGGTGAAATGCAGAGATTTAGGGACGAAATGCAGGAATTTTGGGGTGAAATGCAGGGATTTTGGGATAAAAAAGTTGTCAGACCCTCACACTGACCTGACTTCTCCGTGTCCCTTCCCTCCCACTGCCGGAGCAGCATTTGGAGTCCAGGAGGGAATTGTGGACAATGGAATTTCCATCCCTTCCCTCCCCCCCTCCCCCTCTGGGCACAGCCTGGGCTCCGTCACCTCCTCAGGTGTCCCCAGCTCAGGGTTTGGAGACATCCCAGCACCTCCAAAACCCTGGATTTTGGTGGAAAATCCTCATTTTTCCAGCAGAACTGTGCCTGACCAGGTCAGCAAAAGGGCCATGGACAAAACCTGGGGGTTTTTGTCATCATTGAAGTGAAATACGATCCCAAATAATTGTGACCCCAAGGCTCTGCCTCCTGTGGGTGCACTGCCCTTGTCCCCAGCCCAGATTGCCCCAGGATTTGGCATTTTTACCCCAAAACTCTTCCAGACGAGCCCAGGCAGCTGCGCCCATGGATATTTTACACTTGGATTTAGAGATTTAATTTGGAAACAAATGTTTCTGTGGAGTTTTTCCATCAATGTCTCCCTCCGTGGTGTGGAGTCCCTCAACAGCCCCAGGCTGCTCCGGACTCCTTTTCCATCCCAAACTGCTTTTAGATTTTTCAAAAACATCCAGATTTGTGTTCAAAAATGCTCCGTAATTCCATTTAATTCAACACATCCTTGAACATTCCCAGGCTGTGTAATCAGCTGCTCCGACAGGACAGAAAAATCTGGATTTCAAGGAGTTTTTGGAGTTTAAATTGTGGCGAAACGACTTAAAAAGGAATAAAAAGAAGCTGTGGTGTGACCGAGGGCAGGAGAACTTTTCCGAGGAGCACACATGGATCCCAAATCTTTGGGATTTGGATTTCCCGAGTGCTTTTCCTTTGTTCTGTCTGCAGCAGGGCCTTGTTCGAATTAAAGAGGCTCCCGGAGCCTTTCAACCCAGCAGGTGTCCAGAGGGGGAGAATTCCCTTTGAAGAATCCCAGGGATTCATAAAAAAAAAAGGGAAAAAAGGGAAGGGAAAGGCAGCAAATGGTGCCTGGTGTGGTGTGAGGGGAGCTCAGGATCTGGGCTTCCCAAGTTTTCCAGGGAAAGAGGGATTTTTGGGAATGTTGGTGGGATCTGGGTTTATTTTTGTGGTGTCTCTGGGGATTTTTGGGATTTGGAATGGGAGAGAGGATGGAAAAGATGGCAAAGGGAGGTGGGACACCTGGCAGGGCTGGGAAGGGAGAAAGGGAAAGAATTCCTACAAAACTGGGTTTGGTTTTGATGGAATTGTGATTTCACAGCCCTCAGTCGGCACGGGGTTGGATTGGGTGAGATGGGAAGGGATTTTGGGATGGAATGCAATGATTTTGGGATGAAGCACAATGATTTTGGGATGGAATGTAATGATTTTGGGACAAAACGCAACGATTTTTGTGATGGAACAGTGATTTTGGGATGAAGCGCAATGATTTTGGGATGGAACGCAGGGATTTTGTGATGGACCACAGTGGTTTTGGGATGGAACACAGTGCATTTGGGATGAAATGCAGCAATTTTGGGGTGAAATGCAGGGATTTTGGGATGGAACACAGTGATTTTGTGATGTAATACAGGGATTTTGTGATGAAACAGTGATTTCCTGATGAAATTCAGGGATTTTGTGATCGATCACAGTGATTTTGGGATGGAATGCAGTGAATCGTGGATGAAATGCAGGGATTTTGGGATGAAATGCAGGGAATTTGGGATGGATCACAGCAGTTTTGGGGCGGAACACTGATTTCCTGATGAAATGCGGGGATTTTGGGGATGAAATGCAGGGATTTGGGGATGGATCACAGTGATTTTTGGGTGAAACACAGGGATTTTGGGATGGAATGCAGTGGATTCCTGATGTAACACAGCGATTCCGTAATGGAACAGTGATTTTCTGATGAAATGCAGTGAATTTGGGATGAAGTGCAGGGATTTGGGTGAAACACAGTGATTTGGGGATGAAACAGTGATTTCCTGATGAAATGCAGGGATTTTGTGATGGATCACAGTGATTTTGGGATGGAACAGTGAATTTGGAATGAAATGCAGCAATTTGGGGGTGAAATGCAGGGATTTTGTGATGAAACAGTGATTTCCTGATGAAATACAGCGATTTGGGGAAGAAATGCAGGGATTTTGGGATGAAATGCAGGGATTTTGGGATGAAATGCAGGGCATTTGGGATGGATCACAGTGGTTTTGGGGTGGAACACAGTGATTTCCTGATGAATACAGAGATTTTGGGATGAAATGCAGTGATTTCCTGATGAAATGCAGAGATTTTGGGACAAAATGCAGTCATCAGGCTCTCCCACTGATCTGACTTCTCCCCATCCCTTCCCTCCCAACCCAACCCTCGGGCCTGGGCCGTTCTGTGCTTCCCAAGGACAATATTCCGAAATTTGCACAGTCCTACTCCAAATGAAGGATTCAGGAATCCTTTGCAGGACACTTCCGTGGATGGGGACTCCAACTGCAGCAGGAAATGCTGGAAAATCTCCCAAATCCCACCCTGGAGTCTGTAATTGCCCAGGAACTGTGATGTCCTTTTTAATCCGGGCAAAACATTCCTGGAAAGCAGCTTAGAGGGTTATTTGTAGCCTGTCGTTAATTAGTAGCCTGTCATTAGCTGATTAGCCCAATGCTGATTGATGGGCAGGGAACGTGGGAGCAGCTGATCCCAAAAACTGCAAGGATAGCCTGGGAAAAGGGCAGGTGTGTCCTTTAGCAGGGAACAGCTCTTTTGTTATTTTATTCTTATTTATATTTTATTACATTACATTACATTGCATGGCGTTACATTACGTTGCATTACTTTGTTTTATTTTATTTTATTTTGTTCTATTCTATTCTGTTCTATTCTATTCTAATTTATATATTATATTATATTATATTATGTTATGTTATGTTATGTTATATTACATTATACATTATACATTATACATTATACATTATACATTATACATTATACATTACATGTTATCTATTTTATATTATCTACTATCTATTATCTATATATATTATATTACACATCATGTATATATTACACATAATATATATACTATATATATTACATATTATATAATTATATTTTATTAATACTTATAATTATTTCCCAGCAATTCAACACCTCCACGTCCCCAATACGGGGATAAATCTGGATAATTCTCCCATGATAAATCTGGATAATTCTCCCATGATAAATCTGGATAATTCCATCTGCTCCCTTGGTTTCTTTCTCTGTGTTTTCCCCCTTTTTTTTATTTTCTCCTACCGTGTGTTAGGCTCCGTGTGTTTCTCCACCGTGTGTTAGAGGAGCCAAACCTCTTCCTGTTGGGTTTGAAAGTGGAATTTATCTGGAATTGATCAATTCCAGAGGAACTGATAAATTCCAAAGGAGCTAAAAAAAAATCCAGGAGAGCTAATAAATTCGGGCTCCTCAAAAGTAAAAACCTTCAGGGCAGGAGCTGGGAAAGTTTTGGGAAAATAGGACAAAGCTGGAAGTTTGGGGGAGGATATTTCATGTAGGAAACACCTCAGGATGGAATCATGGAATGTCCTGAGTGGGAAGGACACTGAGGGATCATCAATCCCAAACCCCAAAATCCCACCCTGGGCATCCCTGAGCTGCTCCCGGAGCTGTGGCAGATTTGGGAATGCCACCGTTCCCTGGGGAGTCCGGGCACCCTCTGGGGGAAGAACCTTTCCCTGGTTTTAGTGGGAAAAGAGCTAAAAACCCCAATTTTGGCTTGAGCTGGATGATCTTTTATAAAAATCCCTGAGCATTTCCAAACTCACTCCTGAATGTGGCACCTCCGTGGGAAAAGAGTGGGAAAAGAGGAGAATGGGAAGAGTGGAGAGTGGGAAAAGAGGAGACTGGGAAAAGAGGAGAGTGGGAAAAGAGAAGAGTGGGAAAAGAAGAGACTGGGAAAAGATGCTCCATCCACAGGTTCTCAGCCGGGAAGAGAGTTCAGGGTCTGGATTCTTGAATCCCAATCCCCTCCCTTTTCCGAGGCTTGACATTTCCTCATTCTCCATCTGGAAGGCGCCCAGAGGATGTAAAAAGTCCTTAAAGCTCTCCAGATGTTGGATCAAAGGTGCAGAGGAGCTCACAGGTTAAAGGGCAAAAAGGGAAAGCAGATGTGGAACTGAGGTGTCGGAGCAGCCTCGTGTGGGATCACAGGATTGGAGCCTGGCAGCAGCAATTCCAGGGAAAAACGGATTCCTTCACCGTGGGATTTGGCATGTGGTGACAGCACAGCTTGCTCTGCTTGAATTCTTTGTTTTGGGAGCTGTTGGAATGACTTTGGTTTGGTTTTGGTCAGATCTGACAGTTCGGTCTCAGGAGTGGGGCTGGGTTTGCTCTCACACCCCGCAGCTTTTGCTGGCTCCCGGGAATCCCTGAATGAGAGATCCCTGAACCCCTGAATGTGAGATCCCTGAATGTGAGATCCCTGAATGTGAGATCCCTGAACCCCTGAATGGGAGATCCCTGAATGAGAGGTCCCTGAGCCCCTGAACAAGAGATCCCTGAACCCATGAATGTGAAATCCTTGAATCCCTGAATGTGAAAGCCTTGAATGCGAAATCCCTGAACCCCTGAATGAGAAATCCTTGAATCCCTGAATGTGAGATTCCTGAAGCCCTGAATGTGAAATCCCTGAATGTGAAACCCCTGTATGTGAAATCCTTGAATCCCTGAATGTGAAATCCTTGAATTCCTGAATGTGGAATCCCTGAATGTAAAGTCCCTGAACCCCTGAATGTGAAATCCTTGAGCCCCTGAATGTGAAATCCCTGAATGTGAAACCCCTGTATGTGAAATCCTTGAATCCCTGAATGTGAAATCCTTGAATTCCTGAATGTGAAACCCCTGAATGTGAAATCCCTGAACCCCTGAATGTGAAATCATTGAATCCCTGAATGAGAAATCCCTGGATGTGAAATCCCTGAACCCCTGAATGTGAAATCCTTGAACCGCTGAATGTGAGATTCCTGAAGCCCTGAATGTGAAATCCTTGAATCCCTGAATGTGAAATCCTTGAATGTGAACCTGAACTCCAGGGGTTGAGCTGCTGGCCCTGAAGCAGGGGAATAAACGGGAATAAAAGGGAATAAAAGGAATAAAAGGGTCCCCTTGCTGGATCCCAGCTGCTCCTGGCGTGTCTTTGCTCCTCCAGGCTGGTTCCCGGGGCTGAGGGAGGAAAAAGGAGCTGGGAGAGGAGATTTGTGCTGGGATGGGAATCCCTGCCGTTATTAGCATGGCTTGCCCAGGGCATGTGGGAGATAAGAGGATTAAGCAGGGCAGGGGAGAGAAATGGGAGGGAAAAATGAGGATATGGAGGAATCTCCAGGCTGGGCAGGGCCTGAGCCCCTGATTGGCTTTGTGTGGGAATATCGGAGAGGGGGCAGGGCCCAGGAATTCCTTCTGTCCCCCAAAATGGCAGCGCTGGATTCTCCCTGGGGCTGCAGCCTTGGGTTCTGCCTCACTCCTGCTGCGTTTGCAGCTCCTCATTCCAGGGAATCATCATGGGATCATGGGATGGGTTGGGTGGGAAGGGACCTTAAATCCCATCCCATGGATCCCATGGATCCCATGGATCCCATCCCATCCCATCCCATCCCATCCCATCCCATCCCATCCCAGCCCATCCCATCCCATCCCATCCCATCCCACCCCTGCCATGGCAGGGACACCTCCCACTGCCCCAGGCTGCTCCAGCCTGGCCTTGGACACTGCCAGGGATCCAGGGGCAGCCACAGCTTCTCTGGCAATTCCAGCCCAGCCCTCCCCACCCTCCCAGGGAACAATTCCTAATTCCCAAGATCCCATCCAGCCCTGCCCTCTGGCTCTGGGAAGCCATTCCCTGTGTCCTGTCCCTCCATCCCTTGTCCCCAGTCCCTCTCCAGCTCTCCTGGAGCCCTTCAGGCCCTGCCAGGGGCTCTGGGCTCTCCCTGGAGCCTTCTCCTCCCCAGCTGAGCACCCCCAGCTCTCCCAGCCCTGGAGCAGCTCCGTGGGCTCCTCTGGACTCTCCCCACAGCTCCACATCCGCAGGGTTCCATTGGATTTCTGTCTCCCAAACTCGGGGTTTGGTTTTTGGAGGTTGCCCAGGTTCCCCCAGGAGCAGGAGCAGGAGCTCTCCGGGGTTTGTGCTGCCCTCAGCTCTGCTCCCGATGCTCCGGAGGGATCCAGGATGGCTCAGGGTGGATAGTTTTGGTGGCAAATTGGCAGATTTATTTCAAATTCCATTTATTTAAAGATCTATTTGGATACCCAATGGAGAGCCCTTTGTGGGGAAAGGTTCTGCCTTGTAATATGACATTTTCAGAAGCTAATTCCTGCAATTTTATATATTATATAAAGTAATATATAATATTTATAAATTTATAAAAATAGTATAAATATTAAACATAGATTTTTATAATAGGTGTTTATTAGATATAATATTTATAATAGTGTATAATATTACAATATATAAATTATTTCTTATAAATGTATTATATATTATACAAATATGTACTATATATAAAAATATAAATTATTTTTAATAAACATATATTATAGAAATATGTAATATATATAAAATATATTTAAAATATATAAATGATAAGTATATAAATATATATCTATAAATATATTATATACTATATAAATATGTAATATAGAAAAGATATAATAGATATAAAGACAGTTATATTTATTTATAAATATAGATTATATAAATATGTAATACATAAAATACATCTAGAATATATAAATATATTAAAATATATAAATATATAGATAATTATTTAGAAATACATTACATAAATATGTAATAAATAAGAATATATACAATATATAAATATACAAATATATAAAATACATACATCATTTATAAATATATAAATATATTCTATAAATATAATATAAGAATAGAATAAGAATAGAATAATAAGAATAAGAATAGAATATATAAAATATATAAATATATATAAAGAAATATAGAATATATAAAATAGACTGTAGATATATATAATAGATATAGCTATAGCTATAGCTATAGATATATAGATAGATATATATATTCTATATATAATATAGAATATATAAAATATATAAATATATATATAGAATATATAAAATAGAATATAGATATATATAATAATAGATATAGATATAGATATATAGATAGATATAGAATATATATATACTATAAAATATAAAATATAGAATATATAAAAGATATAAATAAATATTTATAAAAATATTATAAAAACACATAATATATAAAAATATAAAAAAATAGATAAATAAATAGATGCAATTCTATCAGTGTGATTGCCCTGCTGGAGCACTCTGTGGATGAGTGGGAAATGCTCTCCTCAGCTCCTGAGCAGCAGCCACGTTCCAGCCCAGCTGTTTTTTAATTAAACACAAATCTCAAGTGCAGCTGTTCATTCCAAAGGCACTTTTTCCCTTCCCTGCAGAACGCAGCATTTTCCGCTGCTGGGGCCTGGAGCTCAGTGCAAAAAGGGAATTTTTTTATAAAATGCTGTTTTCATTCTTATCCAATTTCCCAACAAATGGAACAGCTGAAGGTGAGCTCGGTTTGGGAACTTTGTTAGCAAAGCTGAGGTGAGTTTTTTTAGGAATGGGGAGAGAATTTCTTTTATTTGCTTCAAAAATAGATTTAGATCTTGGTGCTTTAAAGAGGAAAAGAAAAGAAAAGAAAGAAAAGAAATGTGATTTTATGCGTTCAGCTGTGCCTCGATTTGAGGCTTTCCAAAAAGTTGAAGGCCCAGCAGTTTTGCAGGGATTGTTTTGAGGATCTGGGAGGAAATCAGGAATGGTTGTGGGAAAAGTGCTGCTAAAAATCACGGTAGTGACTGTTCAGGAGGCCAAAATCCTGCAGCTGAACCCCAAATATTGTCCCAGGATGACCCCAAATGGCACGAGCTGCTGCAGTGGGGGCTCCTGTTCCCTGAGGGAAGAGCAGGAATGGGTTTGGGGAGGATTTTCCTTGCCATTCCCAGCGCTTGCTGTGTTCCCCCAAACTGAGGGATGAAGAAGAGTTCCAGGAAGGGCAATTTTCCTCTCCCCTGTGGAACACCTGGAGCATCCCAAGGCTGTTTTCTGCAGGGAATGGATTCTCCAGGATGTGTTTTCCCACTTTTCTTGCCGCTTTTCCCCGGGGCCGTGCTGGCTGTGCCAGGTCTCAGCTTCCCTTGATTCCCACTGGATCTTGGGCTGCGGAGGGAAGGCCACCAGCTCGTCCTTCCTCCTGGAGTGCTGTGGGGCTGGACACCAGCACAGGGTCCCTGAAGTGTCCCAGGCCAGGCTGGGCAGGGCTTGGAGCAGCCTGGGACAGTGGGAGGTGTCCCTGCCATGGCAGGAGTGGCACTGGGTGAGATTTAAGGTCCTTCCAACTCAAACCGATTCAGGATTCTGTGATTCCTTTGCGTTGTTCCCACATTTAGGGGCAGTGTGGATGTTTGGAGATGAACATCACCCCTGGGGTCTGTCCCTGCAGAAATGCAGCCCAAGGTGCCCCCTTTCCCCCATCCCATGGGAGCGGAGCGATGGGGGGCAGGTCAGAAAGTGCCTGGAGGTTGTTTGGACCTGGAAATCCTGAACTGGCAGGAAGAGAAATCCCAAACTCTTGTCTGATTGAAACGGGAGCTTGAAAAGAAATGGGAAAAGTGTTTTTTTGGTCACTGTGAGGATCTCTGAGAGAGATGGATGTGCCAGTGCCCCTCTTTGTTCTGCCCGGAAATTCCAGGGACAAACGGGGTGGCATCACCCGCGTTGGTGACACCATCCCCACCCCACAGGCTTGGACAGCGACACCTCCGTGTCCTGGCACTGCTGGTTCTGGTGTTCTGTGCCGAGGAGGGCCAAGGATTCCCGGGATTTCACAGCCCCTTATCCAGGAATTCCAGATGGGATCCTGCCTTGGGCTCCTCCCGCTGGGACACTGCCCCTGGGTAGCGCCAGAGCTGCCTCGGGCACTGAACCTCCCGCGGCTGAAAGCTGAAAATCCCAAGGTTTTATTCCTGATGCACCAAAGCTGAGCTGTTCCCACTCAAAATCTCAAAATCTCCGACTCCTTCCCCTCTCCTTTCGTGCCACAGAGAAGCTCCAGCCCCAGAGCCGTTCCTCGCTGGAATCTCAGCTCCTTAAGCCTGCAGTTCCCTATTTTTAAATTTTTTTTCTTTTTGAAGCAGAGAGGGAGGCAGAGGATCTGCTGGAGTTTATTTGACCTAGTTAAGGGAAATATCAGCTCGCCTCAGGCAGGTAATTAATTTGTCCACACTTCCCCCTGCTCCCGGCGTGCTGCAGGTGGGGAGGAGGCTCCGCAGCCCCCGAATTCCTGCCTGGATGTGCAGCTGCCGGGCAGAGCCGATAGCAGCAGCAGGAGAGCTGCAGATGGTGCAGGCTGGAGGAGCAGGAGCGGCGCTGATGGAAAGCTCTCCCTGTTGCTTTGCCCTTGGCAGGAGCTGCTCCGTGGCCTTCCAGAGCGCTGGCAGGGGTGGCTTCAAGGGCATTCTGGCTCCAGAGGAAGCTCCTTGAAAATTCTTTCTGTGACGCTCATTCCCAGCTCACGGGAGCTTCAGACTGGGGTGAAGGCTGGGGTTGGTCCCTGTCCTTGTCCCCAACTGGGACAGGTTGTTCTGAGGTGACACCAACCCCACCAGCTGCTCCTCTCAAGCTCCTTCTGTGCTGTTCATTCCCAGCTCAGTAGATCACCCTGGGGTGAAGAGGATGGGGATGGTCCCTGTCCCTTTCCCTTTCCCTGCCCCTGTCCTGTCCCTGTCCCTGTCCCTGTCCCTGTCCCTGTCCCTGTCCCTGTCCCTGTCCCCAGTTAGGACAGGTTATTTTGGGTCCCAGGATGACACCAACTCCATCCCCTGCTCCTCTCAAGCTCCTTCTGTGCTGCTCAGCCCCAGCTCAGCCCCAGCTCCCTGTTCCTGTCCCCATGGCCAGGACAGCTGGCACCAAGTGACACCAACCCCATCCCCTGCTCTTCTCAAGCTCCTTCTGTGCTGCTCAGCCCCAACTCACCAGGAGCTTTACCCTGGGGTGAAGATGATGGGGTTGGTCCCTGTTCCTGTCCCCAGCTGGGACATGTCACTCCAAGTGACACCAACCCCACCAGCTGCTCCTCTCAAGCTCCTACTGTGCTGCTCATTCCCAGCTCAGCAGGAGATCACCCTGGGGTGAAGAGGACGGTGTTGGTCCTTTTCCCTGTCCCTGTCCCTGTCCCTGTCCCTGTCCCTGTTCCTGTCCCCATCCCTGTCCCTGTCCCTGTCCCTGTCCCTGTCTCTACTGCTGGACAGGTTCTTTTGGGTCCCAGGATGACACCAACTCCATCCCCTGCTCCTCTCAAGCTCCTGTGCTGCTCAGCCCCAGCTCAGCCCCAGCTCCCTGTTCCTGTCCCCATGGCCAGGACAGGTGACACCAAGTGACACTAACCCCACCAGCTGCTCCTGTGCTGCTCAGCAAGGGTGCTGAGGTGAAGAGGATGGGGTTGGTCCCTGTCCTGTCCCTGTCCCTGTCCTGTCCCTGTCCCTATCCCTGTCCCTGTCCCTGTCCCTGTCCCTGCCCCTGTCCCTGTCCCTGCCCCTGTCCCTGTCCCTGCCCTTGTCCCTGTCCTGTCCCTGTCCCCAGCTAGGACAGGCCATTGTGGGTTCCAAGGTGACACCGATCCCATTCCCAGCTCCGCTCAAGCTCCTCCTGTGCTGCTCAGCCCCAATTCACCAGGAGCATCAGCCTGGGGTGAAGATGATGGCTCCGGTGCCTGTCCTGTCCCCCCTGCCAGCACAGGTGACACCAAGGTGACACCAAGCCCATCCCCTTCTTCTCTCAAGCTCTTTCTGTGTCCCTCAGCCCCAGCTCAGTTGGAGATCACCCTGGGGTGAAGATGCTGGCCTTGGTCGCTCTTGCTGTCCCAGGTGACACCACGGTGACACCAAGGTGACACCAATGCCACCAGCAGCTTGTCAGACACAAATCCCTCCTTTCCCCACCCCCAGAGGTGGATGAGTTTCTCTCCTGATGCCTGTCCTGCTCCAGGCTCTGCCTTTTGGCAGCTCAGAGCTGCACCTTGGGGCTGCACTTTTAGCAAAGCATCGAACGTGGTGGGCACAGGGCCAAGCCATGGGGGCAGGGAGGTGACAGTCACCCTTGGCGGGCACAGAGCCAAGCCGTGGTGGCAGGGAGGTGACAGTCACCCTTGGCGGGCACAGAGCCAAGCTGTGGTGGCAGGGAGGTGACAGTCACCCTTGGTGGGCACAGGGCCAAGCTGTGGTGGCAGGGAGGTGACAGTCACCCTGACAGTGACAATAAATTATTTTCAGGCTCAGAGCCAAGACCCTTGTGCAACCCAGTTGGGGGGAGAAAAGTCAAATTCTTCATATTGAAGTCTCTGTTGTAGGAAATTCTTGTTTGCCCAGACTGAAGTGGTTCTCATCATCATTTCCCTGAATTTATTCATCCCCACTCTTCCCCCATCCCATGGGAATAGAGGAAAAAATAGTCCCTGCAGGTTTTTTTTTAACCTGGAAATCTTGAACCGGCAAAAAGAGAAACATCAAACTCCTGTCTGGTTTAAATGGTGGTGTTAAAAGGAATAAAAAAGTGTTTTGCTGGTAGCTGTGAGGATCTAATTTAATGAGAAATCATTAAGAGGGATAAATAATATAAAACTGAAACTTTTGTGACCCGGCACAGCATGAAAAGCTTTTCTGTGAGGTTTTTCAGATTTTCTTTGTTCATTGTTTGTTTTCCTAAGTTTTCCTTGTTACTGATGGTGGTTGAAGGGCTTTAAAAATAAGTGAAGGGAAATGGAGATAATTTTGATAAAAAGTTAAGAAATCGATGAATCAGATGCAAGAAAAAGAACAATTAGGACACACACCTCCTACAGGGAGTAGCATTCCTTGGTCAGCAGTTCCAGGGCTTTGTCCCATTTGGAATTCTTGGAATTGCAGATTTTCTATCATAAATTCTTCAGTGATCCACAATCCTGAGAGAGAGAGAGAGGTGGTTTGGATAAGAAAGTCCCACGTTCCACCATCCCAGGCTGTTCCATCCAACCTGGCCTTGTTCCCTGATGATTTTCCTTGTGTTCATGTTAAGGATGTGGACCCTGGAGCTCCAGCTCTAAGTTATTCTTTATCTCACCTCCCTGGAACTTGGGGTTTTTCTTGGGGTTTTTTTTGGGGGGGAGGTTTTGGGGTTTTTTTGGTGGTTGTTTTGCTTTGTTTGTGTGTTTTTTTTTTTTGTTTTTTTTTTTTGGTTTTTTTTTTTTTTTTTTTTTGTTTGGTTTGTTTTTTAGTTTTGGTGGTTTTTTTTTTTTTTTTTTTTTTTTTTTTTTGGTTTGGTTTGGTTTGGTTTGGCTTGGTTTTTTTTTTGTTTTTTTTTTTTTCCCCCACTGAAAAAATCATCTTAAAAGTGCAGCATCATTTTTTTGAAAGTGGAGAAAGAGCCGGAATAAAGAGAGTCCTTTGATTTATGTGGTAATGCCAGAGAACCTAATGGACATCAGAGGACAGGGAATATTTGTCTAATGCACCCTTGGATCGTTTTGGTGCCGATGCTGGGAAGCTCGGGGCCGTTTTTCTGGAATTCGCTGTGTTTTGGGGAAAAGCGGTGATGCTGGAAAAGAGAAGGGGTTTGGGAGGTGTCGGGAAAGACAGGAATGGGATGTCCTGGGGTTGGGAAGGGACAGGAGCTGGAGATGGGTGAGGAAGGGAGGGATGGAGGAGCTGGAGATGGGTGAGGAAGGGAGGGATGGAGGAGCTGGAGATCGGTGAGGAAGGGAGGGATGGAGGAGCTGGAGATCGGTGAGGAAGGGAGGGATGGAGGAGCTGGAGATCGGTGAGGAAGGGAGGGATGGAGCAGCAGCAAATCCTGGGGAGCTCTGAGAGCTGCAGCTTTGGGGACACTGGGCTGAATGAAGAGGTTTTTAACCCAGAACAGACTTTCCCCGGGGAGGTTCCGGCGTTCCCAACCCATCCCTGGTGGCAGCGGCAGGAGGGGAATTCCCAGCGCCTCCTCCCTCCCCAGGAATGGGAACGGGAGCTGCCGGGGCAGGCGCTGCTGCTGGAGGCCCTGCGGCCTCTTCTTCAATTAATTTCCTCTCCCAAAATCCGCCCCAGGCGCCCCAGCATTGCTGTGGCTGCTCAGCCCCCTGGGGCGGTGGTTTTTTGGGATTGGGAGGATGCAGGAGGAGAAATTCCCCCAGTTCAATGTTATCATATCCATGTTTCTGAATTTCTCAGATTTCTGATCAGTGCTTCCCACTTTGGGTTTATCAGCAGGGCTCCCTTCCCAACATCATCCCCAACTCAGCACCGGCAGCAGGCTTAGAATGAGGGGAAAAAAATAAAACAGAGCCCCAGAAATCGCGGAAATAGTTTGGAAGCTGCGAGGTTTTAATCCTAAAGCAGTTCGGGATTTAGGGGTGATTATTTATTTACTTACTGGAGTTTTATCTCGAGTGGTTTAAGGGTTTAGGGTCAGGTTTTCTTTGGGCTGGGGCTGCTAAGGAAAACTGAAGCTCTGCCAGAGCTCCAGGAACTCATAGAAATGGTTTGGAAGCTGTGAGGTTTTGAGCCTAAAGCAGTTTGGGATTTGGGGGTGAGTATTTATTTAATTGCTGGAGTTTTATCTCGTGGAGTTTAAGGATTTAGGGTCAGGTTTTCTTTGGGCTGAGGCTCTCCCAGAGCTCCAGGAACTGAGCTGGGCCTTTAAGGGAAGCAGAGTTGGGATATTCTGGGGAAACGCTGAGTCAGCAGCTTTCAGCTCCATCTGGAGCGGAGCAGCTCAGCCATGGGAGTGACAGCGCTGGAATGCGATCCCTGCCGCTGGAATGCGATCCCGGCTGGGGGATCGTTCTGCCCTGCCCTGGTCACTGGGATCCCGTGGGATTTCACCCCTGGCGGGAGGGAAGCAGCCTGGGAAGGAAGAGTTACCTCGGTCAGCATCGCAGCTCTGACGCTCATATCAGTGCACGCGCAGGTGTCTGCGTTCCCCTGCATTCCCAGGGAAACCTGGGATCATGGGATGGGAAGGAGCGGGGATGGGATCCCACACGGAGCAGGGATGGGATCAGGGATGAGATCACATATGGAGCAGGGGTAGGATCCCACAAGGAGCAGGGATGGGATCAGAGATGGGATCCCACACAGAGCAGGGATGGGATCAGGGATGGGATCCCATATGGAGCAGGGATAGGATCCCACAAGGAGCAGGGATGGGATGAGGGATGGGATCCCATGCGGAGCAGGGATGGGATCAGAGATGGGATCAGGGATGGGATCCCATATAGAGCAGGGCTGGGATCAGGGCTGGGATCCCATATGGAGCAGGGATGGGATCCTACACGGAGCAGGGATGGGATCAGGGCTGGGATCCCACACACAGCAGGGATGGGATCCCATGCGGAGCAGGGATGAGATCCCCCATGGCTCAGGGCTGGGATCCCACAAGGAGCAGGGCTGATGACAATAACGGGCACTCACTTTGTGCTGCACAAACATTTCCCAGAGACACCTCGAAAAGCAGCTTTGAAGTGTAGTAAGAAAATGTTAATTAGCCTAATTAGTGCGGGAAAAGAAGGCATATCATGAGTAGGACTAATAGCCAAAAAACGGCTTTTCATTTTGCCCCTCGTAATTCCCGCTCTGGCCTGGAATTACCTGGGATTTTCCAGCCGCCACCAACTCCTGCCAAATGGCCAACGAAGCCGTCCAGAGGCAGAAATCACTGGGGAGAATCCCGGCCTTAATCCCAGAGTTTTGTCCCCTTGTGGATCGCCGGTCCCACCCAGCCCCGATCCGTGGCCACTCCGCCACTCGGGAGCCTGGGAATCAGAAATTCCTGCGACCACTCCATGGGAGCCTGGAAAAGCAGAAATTCCTGCGGCCACTCCATGGGAGCCTGGAAAAGCAGAAATTCCTGCGGCCACTCCATCCCCGAGCGCCGCTCGTCGCTTTTGTGGCGCCGATAACGCGGGGGAAGCCTGGGGATTATCCTTAATGCTCGCCAGGGATGGGGAAACAACGGCAGCAAAGGAAAAGGGATTAACTCCTCGCTGGAAGTGCATTAATTCCGCCAAAACAACATCAGCTCACCTCCAGCAGGTCACCCAGGGGTGAGGGAGTGGCTCCGTGACCCTGCTGCTCCTTTTTGTTTAAAGTCTTTCAGGTCTTCTGAAAACAAAAATTTTGAGATCAGCAAATATGGGTTTGCTTTTAAAACCAAAATAAAAATTTTTAAAATGTTAATTGGATTTCTAAGGCCTGCT
>JAWUZG010000111.1:0-43753 GCA_036785705.1 Acanthornis magna
GAGCCACCTCCCGTGGGGACAGAGCCACCTCCCGTGGGGACAGAGCCACCCCTGTGGGACAGAGCCACCCTCCCTGGGGACAGAGCCACCCCCTGAGGGACAGAGCCACCTCCCGTGGGGACAGGGCCACCCTCCCTGGGGACAGAGCCATTCCCTGGGGGACAGAGCCACCCCCTGTGGGGACAGGGCCACCCTCCCTGGGGACAGAGCCATCCCCTGGGGACAGAGCCATTCCCTGCGGGACAGAGCCACCCCTGTGGGGACAGAGCCATCCCCCCTGTGGGGACAGAGCCACCCCTGTGGGACAGAGCCACCCTCCCTGGGGACAGAGCCACCTCCTGTGGGGACAGAGCCATTCCCTGGGGGACAGAGCCACCCCTGTGGGGACAGAGCCATTCCCTGGGGGACAGAGCCACCCCTGTGGGGACAGAGCCATTCCCTGGGGGACAGAGCCACCCCCTGTGGGGACAGGGCCACCCTCCCTGGGGACAGAGCCATCCCCCCTGTGGGGACAGAGCCATTCCCTGCGGGACAGAGCCACCCCTGTAGGACAGAGCCACCCCCTGAGGGACAGAGCCATCCCCCCTGTGGGGACAGAGTCACCCTCCCTGGGGACAGAGCCACCCCCTGAGGGACAGAGCCATCCCCCCTGTGGGGACAGAGCCACCCCTGTGGGACAGAGCCACCCCCTGTGGGGACAGGGCCATCCCCCCTGTGGGGACAGAGCCACCCCCTGAGGGACAGAGCCACCCTCCCTGGGGACAGAGCCACCCCCTGAGGGACAGAGCCACCCCTGTGGGACAGCCCCGTGTCCCCGTGTCCCCACAGCCCCATGACCCCGGAGCCATTTCCCCGTGGCAGTGTGGCTGTGCCTTTGTGTCCCCGTGTCCCCACATCCACATCCCCACGGACACTGTGTCCCCATGTCCCTGTGTCCCCATTTCCCCATGTCCCTGTGTCCCCATGTCCCCACATCCTCACACCCCCATGTCACCCCCTGTCTCCACGTGTGTCCCCATGTCCCCGTGTCACCCTGTCCTCATATTCCCACATCCACATCCCCACGTCCCCCATGTCCCTGTGTCCCCATTCTCCATGTCCCCATGTCCCCACATCCCCCTGTCCCCGCATCCCAGTGTCACCCTGTCCCCATGGTCCCCTGTCCCTCCTGTCTGCTCATCTGTGTCCCCATGTCCCTGTGTCCCCATGGCACAGTGTCACCCTGTCCCCATACTCCCACATCCCCACATCCCTGTGTCCCCACGTCCCCACGTGTCCCCATGGCCCTGTGCCACCCTGTCCCCATGTCCCCACATCCCCATGTACCCATGTCTCCACGTGTCCCCATGTCCCCCATTCCTGTGTCATTGTCCCTACATCCCCGTGTCCCCACGTCCCCATGTCCCTGTGTCACCCTTTCCCCACATCCCCATGTCAACATCTCCACATCCAATGTCCCCAAATCCCCACGTCCCAATGTCACCCTGACCCCACATCCCAGTGTCCCCAAATCCCCACGTCCCAATGTCACCCTGACCCCACATCCCAGTGTCCCCAAATCCCCACGTCCCAATGTCACCCTGACCCCACATCCCCATGTCACCCTGTCTCCATGTCAACATTCCCATGTCCCTAGGCCTCGGTGTCACCCTGTCCCCACAGCCCCTTGTCCCCACATCCACACCCCCAGGTCCCAATGTCCCCATGTCCTCACACCCCACTGTCACCCTGTCCCCACAGCCCACTGTCACCCTGTCCCCTCATCCCAATGTCCCCATATCCCAGTGTCCCCACAGCCCACTGTCACCCTGTCCCCACATCCCAGTGTCCCCACACCCTGCTGTCACCCTGTCCCCACATCCCCACATCCCACTGTCACCCTGTCCCCATATCCCAGTGTCCCCACATCCCAATGTCCCCAAATCCCCACATCCCAATGTCCCCACATCCCCATGTCACCCTGTCCCCCCATCCCTCTCTCCCCATCCCATCCGCGCTCACTCCTGATCCTTTCAGATCTCATCCCTGACTGCCACCACTGCCCCTCCCAGGTGTCCCCACTGTCCCGGGCAGTGTCCCCGCTGTGTCTCCGCTGTCCCCGGCAGTGTCCCGGGCAGTGTCCCCGCTATGTCCCCACTGTCCCTGGCAGTGTCCTGGGCAGTGTCCCCACCGTGTCCCCGCGCTGTCACCCTGTCCCCCCATCCCTCTCTTCCCACCTCATCCGCGCTCACTCCTGATCCTTCCAGATCTCATCCCTGACTGCCACCACTGCCCCTCCCAGGTGTCCCCACTGTCCCGGGTAGTGTCCCCGCGGTATCCCCGCTGTCCCCGCTGTCCCAGCAGTGTCCCCGGCAGTGTCCCCACTGTGTCCTCGCTGTCCCCACGCTGTCACCCTGTCCCCATCCCTCTCTCCCCAACCCCGTCCGGATCCCATCCCTGATTTCCACCACTGCCCCTCCCGGGTGTCCCCAGCAGTGTCCCCTCTGTCCCCACCGTGTCCCCACTGTCCCCACGCTGTCACCCTGTCCCCATCCCTCTCTCCCCATCCCCGTCCGGATCCCATCCCTGATTTCCACCACTGCCCCTCCCAGGTGTCCCCGGCAGTGTCCCCAGCAGTGTCCCCGGCAGTGTCCCCGGAGTGTCCCCGCAGTGTCCCCGCGGTATCCCCGCGCTGTCACCCTGTCCCCATCCCTCTGTCCCCATCCCCGTCCGGATCCCATCCCTGATTTCCACCACTGCCCCTCCCAGGTGTCCCCGGCAGTGTCCCCGGCAGTGTCCCCGCCGTGTCCCCGCCGTGTCCCCGCGCTGTCCCCGCGCTGTCCCCGCTGTCCCCGCGCTGTCCCCGCTGTCCCGCCATGCCGGGGCTGCTGGCGGCGCTGGTGGCCGTGTCGGAGAAGGCAGCGGAGGTGGCTCGGCGCTGCCGGGCGGAGCAGCCTCTGTTCCGCCTGCTGGTGGCCGAGAAGAGGGGACCGGAGCGCAGCGCGCGCTTCCCCCGCGACTTCAAGACCCTGGCGGACGTGCTGATCCAGGAGCTCATCCGCCACGACCTGGGGACACAGGTGGGGACAGCCCGCGGGGGTTGGGGACAGCCCCCGAGCACCCCGCGCTGAGTGTCGCCGCGGTGTCCCCGCAGTTCCCCGAGCTCCGGGGGCACATCCATGGCGAGGAGTCCAACGAGTTCAGGGACGCGGAGGGTGAGTGGGGACAGGGGACAGCGGGGACAGCGTGGGGACAGCGGGGACAGCGTGGGGACAGCGTGGGGACAGGGGGACAGGGGGACAGCGGGGACATCGTGGGGACAGCGGGGACAGGGGGACAGTGGGGACAGCGTGGGGACATCGTGGGGACAGCGTGGGGACAGGGGGACAGAGGGACAGCGGGGACATCGTGGGGACAGCGGGGACAGGGGGACAGTGGGGACAGCGTGGGGACAGTGGGGACAGCGTGGGGACAGGGGGACAGCGGGGACAGCGGGGACAGTGGGGACATCGTGGGGACAGCGGGGACAGCGTAGGGACAGGGGGACAGTGGGGACAGCGTGGTGACAGCGGGGACAGTGGGGACAGCGGGGACATCGTGAGGACATCGGGGGGACATCGTGGGGACGTTGTGGGGACATTGTGGGGACAGCAGGGACGTTGTGGGGACATCGTGAGGACATCGGGGGACAGCGTGGGGACATCGTGGGGACAGTGGGCACGTTGTGGGGACATCGTGGGGACATCGGGGACAGCGGGGACAGCGTGGGGACATCGTGGGGACAGCGGGGACAGGGGGACAGTGGGGACAGCGTGGGGACATCGTGGGGACAGCGTGGGGACAGTGGGGACAGCGGGGACAGTGGGGACAGCGGGGACATCGTGAGGACATCGTGGGGACAGTGGGGACAGCGTGGGGACAGTGGGCACGTTGTGGGGACATCGTGGGGACATTGTGGGGACGTTGTGGGGACATTGTGGGGACAGCAGGGACGTTGTGGGGACATCGTGGGAACATTGCGGGGACAGCGGGGTGGGGACACGTGTGGGGTCAAGGCCGAGGAGGGGGTCCCCATGCCCCACGTCTCAATGTCACCTGTCCCCATGTCCCCATAGCCTCACGTCCCCATGTCCCCATGTCCCCATGTCACCATGTCCCCACATCCCTTTATCCCCACACTCCCATGGCTGAGTCGGGGGTCCCTGTGCTGTGCCCGTGGCTGATTTGGGGTCCCGCAGGTGGCACGGTGACAATGTGGATCAGTGCCACTCTGGGTGTCCCTGTGCCATGTCCCTGTGTGATTTGGGGTCCTGCAGGTGGCACGGTGACAGTGCAGGTCGGTGCCACCCTGGGGACTGATTTAGGGTCCTGCAGGTGGCACAGTGACAGTGCGGGTTGGTGCCACCCTGAGTGTCCCTGTGCCATGTCCCTGTGTGATTTGGGGTCCCCGCAGGTGGCACAGTGACAGTGCAGGTCGGTGCCATGTCCCTGTGTGATTTGGGGTCCCCACAGGTGGCACGGTGACAGTGCAGGTCGGTGCCACCCTGGGGACTGATTTGGGGTCCCCACAGGTGGCACAGTGACAGTGCGGGTTGGTGCCACCCTGAGTGTCCCTGTGCCATGTCCCTATGTGATTTGGGGTCCTGCAGGTGGCACAGTGACAGTGCAGGTCGGTGCCACTGTGGGGACTGATTTGGGGTCCTGCAGGTGGCACAGTGACGGTGCAGGTCGGTGCCATGTCCCTGTGTGATTTGGGGTCCCCACAGGTGGCACGGTGACAGTGCAGGTCGGTGCCACCCCGGCGGACACGGTGGCCCTGCTGCTGGCCGTGCTGGGCCCCGAGCAGACGCGGGCGGCCGAGCTGCTGGCGGAGGCCGTGCACCAGGAGGTGACACTTGGGGACAAGGAGCTGGCCGGCATCGACCCCGGAGTGTCCCCAGGGGACCTGGGAATCTGGATTGACCCCATCGGTGAGGGGACAGGGGGGACAGGGTGGGGACAGGGTGGGGACAGGGATGGGATGGGGACAGGTCCAGGGATGGGGACGGGGCCAGGGCCAGGGGTGGTGATGGGATGGGGACAGGGACAGGGGTGGAGTGGGGACAGGGACAGGGGTGGGGACAGGGACAGTGACAGGGATGGGATGGGGACAGGGACAGGGCCGGGATGGGGACAGGGATGGGGACAGGGATGGGATGGGGTGGGATAGGGATGGGGTGGGACAGGGACAGGGACAGTGACAGGGACAGGGGTGGGGACAGGGACAGCAACAGGGATGGGATGGGGACAGGGCCGGGGACAGTGCCAGGGGTGTCACACGTCACCCCCCGGTGTCCCCAGACTCCACCAACGAGTTCATCGGGGGCCGCGAGGACGTGGCCACCATCGATGGCATCGCCCCCGGGGGGCTGCGCTCGGCCCTGGTGCTCGTGGGAGCCTTCGATCGTCACAGCGGCGTCCCCGTGCTGGGGGTCATCAACGAGCCCTTCTTCCAGAGGGACCCCCAGAGCGGCAGGTACCCCTGTGTCACCTGTGTCACCCCTGTGTCACCTGTGACCCCATCCCTGTGACCCCTGACCCCACCCCTGTCACCCCTGTCACCCCTGTCCCCACACCCTGGTGTCCCCGTGCTGGGGGTCATCAACGAGCCCTTCTTCCAGAGGGACCCCCAGAGCGGCAGGTACCCCTGTGTCACCTGTGTCACCCCTGTGTCACCTGTGTCACCCCTGTGTCACCTGTGACCCCATCCCTGTCACCCCTGACCCCACCCCTGACACCCCTGTCACCCCTGACCCTGCACCTGTGATCCCTGTCCCCATACCCTGGTGTCCCCGTGCTGGGGGTCATCAACGAGCCCTTCTTCCAGAGGGACCCCCAGACTGGCAGGTACCCCCTGTGTCACCTGTGTCACCCCTGTGTCACCTGTGTCACCTGTGACCCCTGACCCCACCCCTGCCACCCCTGTCACCCCTGACACCTCACCTCTGACCTGTGTCACCCCTGACCCCACACCTGTGACCCCACCCCGGGGTCCCTGTCACCCCTGCCCCTTCACCGGGGGGTCCCATGCCCCCCATAATTTGCCCCCCCGGGGATCCCACTCCCCCCCATCACTCCCTCGAGGGTCCCAGCCCCACTCCCGGGGGTCCCTGTCACCCCTGCCCCTTCACCCGAGGGTCCCAGCCCCCCCTATCTCCCCCCCGGGGGTCCCAGCCCCACACCCTGGGGTCCCTGTCACCCCTGCCCCTTCACCCGGGGGTCCCACCCCCACATCACTCCCTCCCCGGGGGTCCCAGCCCCATACCCTGGGGTCCCTGTCACCCCTGCCCCTCCCCCCGAGGGTCCCACCCCGGGGGTCCCACCCTCCCGAGCCCCCCCTAACCCCCTCCCTCCCGCAGGTGGCAGGGTCGCTACCACTGGGGCGTGGCTCACGGTGCCACCCGCCTGTCCTCGCTGTCCCCTCCGCCACCGCGGCCGCGACCCCGCGCGGTGCTGAGCCGAGCCGAGGGGGCGGCGGTTCGGGGGGCTCTGGGGGGGCTGGGCGGGGGTCCCGCGCTGTTCGCGGCCGGCGCGGGCTACAAGCTGCTGTGCGTGGCGCTGGGGCTGGCGGACACCTTCGTGCTGTCGCATGCCACCACCTTCGCGTGGGACACGTGCGCCCCCCACGCCATCCTGCGCGCGCTGGGCGGGGGCGTGGTGGCGCTGCGGGCGGCGCTGGGGGCGGGGGGCGCGGGGGAGCCCCCCCCGGAGCTGCTGTACCACCGAGCCCACCCTGGGGAGGAGGGGGCGCAGCGCTGGGCGAACCGCGGGGGGCTCGTGGCCTTCGTGCACCCCCAGCACCTGCGAGCTGTGCTGGAGGCGCTGCGGGAGCTGCCCGAGCTGTGACACCCCGGGGGGGGGGACACTGGGGCTGGGACCCCCGGGGGTGACATTGGGGCTGGGACCCCCGGGGGGTGACATTGGGGCTGGGACCCCCGGGCTGTGACACCCCGGGGGGGGGGACATTGGGGGGGGGGGGTTTGGGGGCTGGGACCCCCGGGGTGTGACACCCTTGGGTGGGGGGACATTGGGGCTGGGACCCCCGGGCTGTGACACCCCCGGGGGTGACATTGGGGCTGGGACACCCGGGGTGCGGGGGCTGCCCGAGCTGTGACACCCGCGGGTGGGGGGACACTGGGGGGGGGACCCCCGGGGGGTGACATCGGGGCTGGGACCCCCGAGGGATGACATTGGGGGAGTTTGGGGCTGGGGTCCCCGGGGTGCGGGAGCTGCCCGAGCTATGACACCCCCGGGGAGGTGACACTGGGGCTGGGACCCTCGGGGGTGTGACATTGGGGGGGGGTTTGGGGCTGGGACCCCCGGGCTGTGACAGCCCCGGGGGTGACATTGGGGCTGGGACCCCCGGGGTGCGGGAGCTGCCCGAGCTGTGACACCCACGGGTGGGGGGACATTGGGGCTGGGACCCCCTGGGGGTGACATTGGGGGAGTTTGGGGCTGGGACCCCCGGGGTGCGGGGGCTGCCCGAGCTGTGACACCCGCGGGGGTGACATTGGGGGAGTTTGGGGCTGGGACCCCCGGGGGGGTGACATCGGGGCTGGGACCCCCGGGGTGGGGGGCTTTGGGGGACTGGGACCCCGGGGGGGGTGACATTGGGGGGGTTGGGGGCTGGGACTCCGGGGTATGGGGTTTTGGGGGGTCTGGGACCCTGGGGGATTTGGGGAGTCTGGGACCCTCGGAGTGGGAGACTGGGGGCTGGGACCCCCGGGATGGGGGGCTTGGGGGCTGTGACACCGGAAGGGCGGCGCTGGGGGGGGGTTTGGGGGTCTGAGACCCCCGGGGTGTGGGTTTTGGGGGCGCCGGAACCCCTGGGGTGGGGGATTTGGGGGGGCTGGGACCCCGAGGTGTGGGGTCGGGGGTGACAGCGACCCCGAGGTGAAGGGTCCAGGGTGTTTGGGACCCCAGGGTGAAGGGTAGGGGGTCTCGAGGAATTTGGGGTGCAGGGTGTGGGGTCACAGGGACCAAGGACAAGGGGACAGCAGAGACCCCGAGGTGTGGGGTCGGGGGGGTCAGGGACCCCAGGGTGCAGTCTCGGGGGGCGCTGGGACCCCAGGGTGGGAGGTATGGGGGGGCTGAGACCCCCGGGTGTGGGGTCAGGGGTGACAGGGACCCCAAGATGTGGGGTCAGGGGGGGTCTGGGACCCCAAAGTGCGGGGTCAGGGGGTGACAGGGACCCCGGGTGTGGGGTCTGGGGTCCCGAGGTGTGGGGTCAAGGGTGACAGACCCCCAGCCCGGGGGTCCCCCCGTGCCCAGGACCCCCCCAGCCGTTCCGGGGTGCGGGGCGCGATTGGAGCTCAGAGTCGCGGGTCCCCTGCGTGGGATCCCCGGTGTCCCCCATGTCCCCTCGGTGTCCCCCCCCAAATAAAGTGTCCCCCGAGCTCTGTTTGTGTCCCGGGTCCCCTGTGAGGGTCCCCCGGTGTCCCCTCGGTGTCCCCCCCAATAAAGTGTCCCCTGCAGCTCTTTTGTGTCTCGGGTCCCCTGTGAGGGTCCCCCGGTGTCCCCCTCGGTGTTCCCCATGTCTGCTCGGTGTCCCCTCGGTGTCCCCCCGGTGTCCCCCATGTCCCCCCGGTGTCCCCCCCATGTCCCCCCGGTGTCCCCCATGTCCCCCCGCTGTCCCCCATGTCCCCCCATTGCCCCCCCGGTGTCCCCCCGGTGTCCCCCATGTCCCCCCGCTGTCCCCCATGTCCCCCCATTGCCCCCCCGGTGTCCCCCCGGTGTCCCCCATGTCCCCCCGCTGTCCCCCATGTCCCCCCATTGCCCCCCCGGTGTCCCCCCGGTGTCCCCCATGTCTCCCCGGTGTCCCCCCCAATAAAGCGTGTGTCCCGGGTCCCCTGTGAAGGTCCCCTCGGTGTCCCCTCGGTGTCCCCCATGTCCCCCCGGTGTCCCCCCCCAATCCCGCGCCCCCCGCGCTGTTCGTGTCCCGGGCCGGGGGCGGTGCCGTTCGGTCCCGGGGCGGTGCCGTTCGGTCCCGGGGCGGTCCCGGGGCGGTGCCGTTCGGTCCCGGGGCGGTCCCGGGGCGCTCCCGTCACATGATCCGGAGCCCTCGGGAAGGGCGGCGGTGAGCGGCACCGGGAGAGGCTCCGGGAGCGCCGGGGAACGGTACCGGGACCGGGGGAGTGGGGGGAAATGGTACCGGGAGCGCCGGGAGAGGGGGGAATGGTACCGGGGAGTGGGGGAACGGTACCGGGACCGGGGGGGAGTGGGGGGAATGGTACCGGGAGCGCCGGGAGTGGGGGGAACGGTACCGGAGCGCGGGAGTGGGGGGAACGGTACCGGGAGTACCGGGAGTGGGGGAAATGGTACCGGGAGTACCGGGAGTGGGGGGGAAACGGTACCGGGAGCGCCGGGAGTGGGGGGGGAAGGTACCGGGAGTACCGGGAGAGGGGGGAAATGGTACCGGGAGTACCGGGAGTTGGGGGAAATGGTACCGGGAGTGCCGGGAAGGGAAAGGGAGCGGTACCGGGAGTAGCGGGAGTTGGGGGGAACGGTACTGGGAGTGGGGGGGGAACGGTACTGAGAGTACCGGGACCGGGTGGGGAACGGTACCGGGACCGCCGGGAAGGGAAAGGGAACGGAACCGGAAGTACCGGGAGTGGGGGGGAACGGTACCGGGAGTACCGGGAGTAGGGGAAGAGCTCCGGGACCACCGAGAACTCTGGGAACCGGAGAGGGAACAGTACCGGGAGTACCGGGAGTGGGGGGGAACGGTACCGGGACCACCGGGACTGGGGGAGAGAAAGGCACCGGGAGCGCCGGAACTGGGGGGGGAAGTGGTACCGGGACCACCGGAACTGGGGTGGGAAGAGCTCCGGGAACCGGGAGCACCGGGAGTGGCGGGGAACGGTACCGGGAGCGGGGGGAGCAGCCCCGGGACCACCGGGGCTTGAGGCAGCACCGGAACCGGGACCGGGACCTGGGGAGAGCGGCACCGGGAGCACCGGGAGCGGCACCGGGACCTCCGGGAGCACCGGGAGCGGGGGGAGTGAGGGAACGGGACCGGGACCGAGGAGGGGAGCGGAGCCGGGCTCCAGGCCCGGGTGGAGAGGTCCCGGTGCCCGTACCGATAGCGGGGCGGGCCCGGCGGTTCCCCGGTCTCGGTCCCGGGCCCGGCGGTTCCCCGGTCTCGGTCCCGGGCCCGGCGGTTCCCCGTGCCGGTGGTTGGGGTGGGCCCGGCGGTTCCCAGGTGTCGGTGCCGGTCCCGGTGCCCGTCCCGGTGTCGGTGCCGGTCCTGGTCCCGGGCTTGGTACCGGTGCCGGTGTTAGGGTGGGCCCGGAGGTTCCCCGATCCGGTCCCGGTCCCGGTGCCGGTTGTCGGGGTGGGCCCGGAGGTTCCCCGATCCCGATCCCGGTCTCGGTGCCGGTTCCGGTGCCGGTCCCGGTCCGGTTCCGGTGCTGACCGCCGCTCCGCAGGACGGACAGCCATGGCGGTCGAGGGAGGAATGAAATGTGTGAAGTTTTTGCTTTTCTTCTTCAACTTCATCTTCTGGGTGAGTCCGGCCGGGGGTCCCGGGGGGTCCCGGGGGGTCCCGGGGGGGCGGAACCGGGCGGGTGGGCCCCGCCGCCCCCTCCCCACCTCCCGCCGCCCCGAGTTTGGGGGTCCGAGTAGCGGGGGGGGGGGTGGGGGAGGGGGTGGGGGGGTGTCGCTGTGGGTGAAGCCACATCCTGTCCGGGGGGGAGGGGTGGGGACCCCCAGAACGGGGGGGAGGGGGGGGAAGGGACCCCAGAACCGGGGGAGGAGGGGGGATGGGGACCCCCAGAACCGGGGGGGAGAAGGGACCCCCAGAACGGGGGGGGGACCCCCAGAACCGGAGGGTGTAAGGACCCCCAGAGCCGGGGATGGACCCCAGAACCGTGTGGGGACCCCCAGAACCGGGTGGGAAGGGACCCCTGGAACCGGGGGGGGAAACCTCCAAAACCGGGGGGTGTAGGGACCCCCAGAACCGGGAGGGGGTCCCCCAAAACCGGGGGGGAGACCCCAAACAGGGGGAAGGAAAGGACCCCCAGAACCGGGGGGTGTAGGGACCCCCAGAACAGGGGGGGGATCCCAGAACCAGAGTGGGACCCCCAGAACTGGGGATGGACTCCAGAACCGGGGGGGATCCCAGAACCGGGGGGGACCCCCTGAACTGGAGGGGAGCCCAGAAACCGGGGGGTGTAGGGACCCCCAGAACCCGGGGGGGGACACCCCAAACCGGGGGGAGACCCCCAGAACCGGGGGGTGTAGGGACCCCCAGAATAGGGGGGGATCCCAGAACCAGAGTGGGACCCCCAGAACTGGGGATGGACTCCAGAACCGGGGGGATCCCAGAACCGGGGGGGGAAGGGACACCCAAAACCGGGGGGGGACCCCCAGAACCGGAGGGGAGCCCAGAACCGGGGGGTGTAGGGACCCCCAGAACCGGAGTGGGACCCCCAAAACCGGGGGAGACCCCCAAACCGGGGGAAGGAAAGAACCCCCAGAACCGGGGGGATCCCAGAACCGGGGGGGAAGGGACACCCAAAACCGGGGGGGGACCCCCAGAACCGGAGGGGAGCCCAGAACCGGGGGTGTAGGGACCCCCAGAACCGGGGGGGGACACCCCAAAACCGGGGGGGTGTCCCCGTGAGCGGCGGGAGGTGACTTTGGGGAAGTGGCGGTGACTTTGGGGTGAGGAAAGAGGCGCGAGGAGCCAACGGCTGGGGGGGACACGGGGGGGACACCGGGAGGGGACACCGGGAGGGGGACACCGGGAGGGGGGGGACACCGGGAGGGGACCACCGGGAGGGGGGGGACACCGGGGGGGTCACGGGGCCCTTTCCCGGTCCCCACCCTGGCGCCGCCAGGCTGAGTCACCCCCGGGGGCACAGCGCGGGGGGGACACGGCGGTGAGACACGGTGGTGACACGGCGCCACCCCCCCCCCGTGTGCCCCCCCCCCCCCGCGCTGTTTGCGCCGCCCTGGGGAGGGGTCCCGAGCCTGGGGGGGTTCCGGTGGTCGCCGTTGGGATCCGGACCCCCCGGGACCCCCCGCGGGCTCCCGCGTGGCCGGAAGGGCCGCACTTCCTGCACTTCCCGGTGTCCCCCCCGTGTCACCTCCCCCCCCGTGTCACCTCCCCCTCGTGTCACCTCCCCCTCGTGTCACCTCCCCCCGGCAGGGGGGGCTGCCCTGGGGACACCCCCCCAGGGATTGTCCCCAAATCGGAACCGCGGGGGATTTGGGGAGGGGGAATTTGGGGGGGGGTCCCGGGGGGAGGATTTGGGGAAGGGGAATTTGGGGAAGGGGATTTGGGGGGATTTGGCTATGGGGAATTTGGGGAGGGGTCCCGGGCATCCCTGACCCTCTGAGCCCCCTGGTTTGTCCCCAAATTCGGGGGAATTCAGGGACAGGGGATTTGGGGAGGGGGGGTATTCGGCTATGGGTAATTTGGGGGGGTTTCCGGGGGTCCCTGACTTTCTGTACCCCCCCGGTTTGTCCCCAAATTCGGGGACAGGGAATTTGGGGGGGTCCCGGTAGTATTTGGCTATGCGGAATTTGGGGAGGGGTCCCGGGGGGGAATTCAGGGACAGGGAATTTGGGGGGTTCCCGGGGGTCCCTGACTCTCTGAGCCCCCCCGGTTTGTCCCCAAATGCAGGGGGAATTTGGGGGGTATAGGTAATTTGGGGAGGGGTCCCGGGGGTCCCTAACCCTCCATACCCCCCGGTTTGTCCCCAAATTCGGGGCTATTCAGGTATAGGTAATTTGGGGAGGGGTCCCGGGGGGTATTCGGGTATGGGTAATTTGGGGGGGGTCCCGGGGGGTATTCGGGTGCGGGTAATTTGGGGAGGGGTCCGGGGGGATATTCGGGTGCGGGTAATTTGGGGAGGGGTCCCGGGGGATATTCGGGTGCGGGTAATTTGGGGAGGGGTCGCGGGGGGATATTCGGGTGCGGGTAATTTGGGGAGGGGTCCCGGGGGGATATTCGGCTATGGGTAATTTGGGGAGAGGTCCCACGGGGATATTCGGCTATGAGTAATTTGGGGAGGGGTCCCGGGGGGGTATTCGGCTATGGGTAATTTGGGGAGGGGTCCCGGGGGGTATTCGGCTATGGGTAATTTGGGGAGGGGTCCCGGGGGGATATTCGGGTGCGGGTAATTTGGGGAGGGGTCCCGGGGGGGTATTCGGGTATGGGTAATTTGGGGAGGGGTCTCGGGGGGCATATTCGGGTATGGGGAATTTGGGGAGGGGTCCCAGGGGTCCCTAACCCTCTATACCCCCCCGGTTTGTCCCCAAATTCGGGGCTATTCAGGTATAGGTAATTTGAGGAGAGGTCCCACGGGGGTATTCGGCTATGGGTAATTTGGGGAGAGGTCCCGGGGGGGATTCGGGGACAGGAAATTTGGGGAGGTCCTGGGGGTCCCTAACCCTCCATACCCCCCCGGTTTGTCCCCAAATTTGGGGGTATTCGGCTATGGGTAATTTGAGGAGAGGTCCCGGGGGGATATTCGGGTATGGGTAATTTGGGGAGGGGTCCCGGGGGGGAATTCGGGGACAGGGAATTTGGGGGGTCCCGGGGGTCCCTGACCCTCTGTGCCCCCCCCCGGTTTTTCCCCAAATCAGAACCGAGGGGGGATTTGGGGAGGGGGAATTTGGGGAGGTCCCGGGGATCCCTAACCCTCCATACCCCCCCGGTTTGTCCCCAAATTCGGGGCTATTCAGGTATAGGTAATTTGGGGAGGGGGTCCCGGGGGGATATTCAGGTATAGGTAATTTGAGGAGAGGTCCGGGGGATATTCGGCTATGGGTAATTTGGGGAGGGGTCCCGGGGGTCCCTAACCCTCCATACCCCCCCGGTTTGTCCCCAAATTCGGGGCTATTCAGGTATAGGTAATTTGAGGAGAGGTCCCACGGGGGTATTCGGCTATGGGTAATTTGGGGAGGGGTCCCGGGGGGGATTCGGGGACAGGAAATTTGGGGAGGTCCTGGGGGTCCCTAACCCTCCATACCCCCCCGGTTTGTCCCCAAATTTGGGGGTATTCGGCTATGGGTAATTTGGGGAGAGGTCCCGGGGGGATATTCGGGTGCGGGTAATTTGGGGAGGGGTCCCGGGGGGCTATTCGGCTATGGGGAATTTGGGGAGGGGTCCCGGGGGGGTATTCGGCTGTGGGTAATTTGGGGAGGGGTCCTGGGGGTCCCTGACCCTCCATACCCCCCCGGTTTGTCCCCAAATTTGGGGGTATTCGGCTATGGGTAATTTGGGGAGAGGTCCCGGGGGGATATTCGGGTGCGGGTAATTTGGGGAGGGGTCCCGGGGGTCCCTAACCCTCCGTCCCCGCAGGTGTGCGGCGTGGCCCTGGTGGCCATCGGCATCTACGCGCAGCTGGCCCTGGCCAAGGCGCCGCTGGCCCCCGGCGCGGGCTGGGGCTCGGGCGGGACCCCCGTGGCCATCGTGGTGCTGGGGGTCCTCATCTTCTTCACCTCCTTCTTCGGCTGCTGCGGCGCCTGGAGGGAGAGCTACTGCATGGTCACCACGGTGAGGGGACAAACTGGGACAAACTGGGACAAACTGGGACAAACTGGGAGAACCTGGGACGCGGCCGGGACGAACTGGGACAAACTGGGACACGGCCGGGACAAACTGGGACAAACTGGGACACGGCCGGGACGAACTGGGACAAACTGGGACAAACTGGGAGAACCTGGGACAAACTGGGACACGGCCGGGACGAACTGGGACAAACTGGGACAAACTGGGAGAACCTGGGACGCGGCCGGGACGAACTGGGACAAACTGGGACACGGCTGGGACGAACTGGGACAAACTGGGAGAACCTGGGACACGGCCGGGACGAACTGGGACAAACTGGGACAAACTGGGAGAACCTGGGATAACCTGGGACACGGCCGGGACAAACTGGGAGACCCCCTGGGACAGCCTGGGACACCCCGGGGACAGCCTGGGAGACCCCCGGGGACAGCCCTGGGACAACCTGGGACAGCCTGGGAGACCCCCGGGAGAAACTGGGACAAACTGGGACACGGCCGGGACGAACTGGGACAAACTGGGAGAACTCATGGGACAGCCTGGGAGACCCCTGGGATAAGCCCCGGGACAAACTGGGACAGCCTGGGGACAGCCCTGGGACAATGTGGGATAGCCTGGGACACCCCCAGGACAACCAGGGACAAACTGGGACAGCCTGGGAGACCCCTGGGACCCCCCGGGACAAACTGGGACAAACTGGGAGACCCCCGGGGACAAACTGGGATGGCCTGGGAGACCCCTGGGACCCCCTGGGATAACCTGGGACACCCTGGGGACGCTCAGGGACACCCCCAGGACACCCTGGGACACCCTTGGGTCCCCATGGGACAGCCCTGGGACACCCTGGGACACCCCGGGGATAACCTGGGACACCCTGGAACAACCTGGGACACTCCCGGGACCCCCGGGGACACCCCCAGGATAATCTGGGACCCCCGGGGACAACCTGGGACACCCCAGGGACACCCCGGGGACAGCCCTGGGACAATGTGGGATAGCCTGGGACACCCCCAGGACAACCTGGGACACACCTGGGGCAACCTGGGACACCCCAGGGACCCTCAGGGACACCCCAGGACAACCTGGGACACCCTGGGACCCCCAGCCCCTCATCAGGACACCCCTGGGACAACCTGGGACAACCCTGGGACACCCCCGGGACCCCCAACCCAGCCCCTCATTGGGATCCCCCCTGGGACACCCCCAGGATAATCTGGGACAATGTGGGACAGTCCTGGGACACCCCCGGGACAACCTGGGACACCCCCGGGACCCCCTGGGGTAACCCCAGGACAACCCCGGGACAACCTGGGACACCCTGGGACCCCCAGCCCCTCATCAGGACACCCCAAGACAATCTGGGACACCCCTGAGACACCCCCAGGATAACCCCAGGACCCCCTGGGACAACCCCAGTATAACCTGGGACCCCCAGGGACACCCCCAGGACAACCTGGGACACCCCTGGACCCCCAGCCCCTCATCAGGACACCCCAGGATAACCTGGGACCCCCTGGGACACCCCCGGGACCCCTGAAACCCCCCCATAACCCCCACTGTGACCCCCCCCCATGACCCCCACCCACCCCAATTCCCCCCACACCCCCCCCAAAACCCCCCCATAATCCCTCCTTGCCCCCAGTGACCCCCCCTGCGACCCCTCCTTGCCCCCCTGGGACCCCCCAGTGACCGCCCCCGTGCCCCCCCAGACCCCCAATGTGACCCCCACCCACCCCAATTCCCCCCAAAATCCCCCTTGTGACCCCTCCTTGCCCCCCTAGACCCCCCCAGATCCCCCCCAAAAGCCCCCCAGACCCCCCCTGACCCACCCAGACCCCCCGAGCCCCCCCTGACCCCCCGTGCCCCCCCAGTTCGCCGTCCTCCTCAGCCTCATCTTCCTGGTGGAGATCGCCGCCGCCATCGCCGGCTACGTCTTCAAGGACAAGGTGGGGGTCCCTTCCCCACGCCCGGGGGTCCCTGACCCTCCCCCGGGGGGTCCCTGAGCCCCCCGAGACCCCCCCGTGACCCCCCCGCGCCCCCCAGGTGCGCTCGGTGGTGCAGGAGGGGCTGTGGGAGGCCCTGAACAGCTACGGCCAGGACCCCGCGCTGACCACGGCCATGGACAAGCTCCAGCAGGACGTGAGTGCGGGGTGACCCCAAAACGAGTGGGGGGCTGCTCGGGGAGACCCCTCCCCACAATTCCCGCCCCCTTTTTCCCGCAGTTTTCCTGCTGCGGGGTCAATAATTACACCGACTGGGCTCGCGTGGGACGCTTTGGGGACAATGACACCGTGCCGCGCTCCTGCTGCCGAGAGGACACTGTCACCTGCAACGTCCGGCCCAGCCCGGCCACGGTGTTCGAGAGGGTGAGACCCCTCCCCAAATTGGGATCCAGCCACCCCTCGGGGGTCTCCGAGCCCCCTGACCCCTCCCCGTGCCCCCCAGGGCTGCCTGCAGAGCCTCGAGGCGTGGGTCAGGAGGAACATCGTGGTGGTGGCGGCCGTGGCGCTGGGCATCGCCTTCTTCGAGGTGAGACCCCCGAAATGGGGGAAGAGGGACCCCCAAATGGGGGGGAGAGCCCTGAAATTGGGGGGGAGAGCACCGAAATGGGGGGGAGACCCTGATTATGGGGTGAGACCCCAAATGGGGGGGGAGACCCCAGAATGTGGGGGGGGAGAGCCCCAAAATGGGGGGGAAAGATCCCAAAGTGTGGGGTGGGAGACCCCCAAATGTGGGGGTGAGACCCCCGAAATGTGGGGGGGGAGAGCCCCGAAATGGGGGGGAGACCCCGATTATGGGGTGAGACCCCAGAATGTGAGGGGGGAGACCCCCGAAATGTGGGGGGGAGAGTCCCGAAATGGAGGGGAGAGCCCTGAAATGGGGGATGAGGGACCCCCAAAATGTAGGGGGAAGAGCCCCAAAATGTGCGGTGAGAGCTGCCTGAGTGTGGGGTGAGGGACCCTCGAGTGTGGAGTGGGGAGACCCCCAAATTGGGGGGTCAGACCCCCGAAATGTAGGGGGGGAGAACCCCAAAATGTGTGGGGTGGGAGACCCCCAATTATGGGGTGAGACCCCAAAATTTGGGGGGGAGAGACCCCCGAAATGGGGGGGAGAGCCCTGAAATGTGGGGGGGAGACCCCCGAAATGGGGGGGGAGAGCGCCGAAATAGGGGGGAGACCCCCGATTATGGGGTGAGACCCCCAAATGGGGGGGGAGACCCCAGAATGTGGGGGGGGGAGAGCCTCAAAATGGGGGGGAGACCCCCGAAATGGGGGGGAGAGCCCTGAAATTGGGGGGAGACCCCCAAATGGGGAGGGAGAGCCCCAAAATGGGGGGGGGAGAGTCCTGAAATGGGGGGGAGAGGCCCAAAATGGGGGGGGGAGGCCCCAAAATGGGGGGGAGACCCCCGAAATTGGAGGGGAGAGCCCCAAAATTGGGGGAGAGCCCCGAAATGGGGTGAGACCCCCGAAATGGGGGGAGAGAGCCCTGAAATGGGGGAAGACCCCCAAAGTGTTGGGTGAGACCCCCAAAATGGGGGGGGGAGACCCCAGAATGTGGGGGGGGGAGACCCCCAAAATGTGGGGGGAGAGCTCCAAGTGTGGGGTGTGAGACCCCAACTGCCCCCCCCATTCCCAACCCCCCCAATTTAAGTGATCCCCCCATTTCTGACCCCAAATTTCACTGCCCCCCCATTTCTGCCCCCTGATCTGACGCCCCCCATTTCTGACCCCCCCAAGCTAACTGACCCCCCCATTTCTGCCCCCCCGATCTGCCCCCCCCAATTTCTGCCCCCCCCCCGATCTGACGCCCCCCAATTTCTGACCCCAAATTTCACTGCCCCCCCAATTTCTGCCCCCCCATCTGACGCCCCCCCATTTCTGACCCCCCTGACCTAACGCCCCCCCCCAATTTCTGCTCCCCCCAATTTCTGCTCCCCCCAATTTCTGCCCCCCCCCCAATTTAACTGCCCCTGCCCAAATTTCACTGCCCCCCCCCCCGATCTGACGCCCCCAATTTCTGCCCCCCCAGATCCTGGGCATTGTGTTCTCCTGCTGCCTCATGCGGGGGATCCGCAGCGGCTACGAGGTCATGTAGCCCCCCCCCCCAAATTCCGGCCCCCCCGGGGGTCCTGGGGGGTCCTGGGGGGTCTCACATGCTGACCCCCCCCCCTTGGGGGTCCCCCCGGGTTTGGAATAAAGAGGAGAAGCTTCTGGAGAGATGAGTGTGACCCCTGGGGGAGGGTCTCTTATAGGGTCGGGGGTCCCTTATGGAATGGGGAGGATCCCTTATGGGGTCGGGGGGTCTCTTATGGGGTCAGGGGTCCCTCGTGGGTCCCTTATGAGGTCAGGGGGGTCTCTTATTGGGTCGGGGGTCTCTTATTGGGTCGGGGTTCCTTATGGGGTTAGGGGGTCTTTCTTGGGTCCCTTATGGGGTCGGGGGTCCCTTATGGGGTCAGGGGGGTCTCTTATAGGGTCGGGGGTCCCTTATGGAATGGGGGGATCCCTTATAGGGTTGAGGAGTTTCTTATGGTGTTGGGGGTCCCTCATGGGTCCCTTATGAGGTCAGGGGGGTCTCTTATTGGGTTGGGGGTCCCTTATAGGGTCGGGGGTCCCTTATGGAATGGGGGGATCCCTTATGGGGTTGGGGGGTCTCTTATGGGGTTGGGGGTCTTTCATGGGTCCTTTATGGGGTCGGGGTTCCCTTATGGGGTCGGGGGGGGTCTCTCGGGGGGTCCTTCATGAATTTGGGGGTTCCTTTATGGGGTCAGGGGGTCCCTCATGGGTGGGACAAGGACCCTGATGGGATGGGGGGGTTTGTTATGGGGTCAGGGGGTCTTTCATGGATCCCTTATGGGGTGGGGGGGGTCTCTTATGGGGTCGGGGGAGTCTTTCATGGGTCCCTTATGAGGTCAGGGGGGTCTCTCATTGGTGGGGGTTCCCCTATGGGGTCGGGGGTCCCTTATGGGGTCGGGGGGTCTCTTATGGGTTTAGGGGGTCTTTCATGGGTCCTTTATGGGGTCAGGGGTCCCTTATGGGGTCAAGGGAGAGTCTCTCATTGGGGTTGGGGGTCTCTTATGGGATTGGGGGTCTTTCATGGGTCCCTTATGGGGGTCAGGGGTCTCTTATGGGGTCAGGGGTCTCTCATGGGGTCGGGGGGTCTCTCATGAGTTCCTTATGGGGTTGGGGGGGGTCCCTCATTGGTGGGGGGATCCCTTATGGGGTTGGGGGTCTCTCATGGGTTAGGGGTCCCTTATGAGGTCATGGGGTTGGGGGGGTCTCTCACAAGTCCCTTATGGGGTGGGGGGTCCCCTATGGGGTTCAAGGGGTCTCTCATGGGTCAGGGGTCCCTTGTGGGGTTGGGGGTTCCCTTATGGGGTCGGGGGTCTCTTATGGGGTGTGGGGTCTCTTATGGGATCGGGGGGGTCTCTTATGGGGGGGGGGTCCTTCATGAATTTGGGGCTTCCCTTATGGGGTCAGGGGGTCCCTCATGGGTGGGACAAGGACCCTCATGGGGTTGGGGGTCTCTTATGGGGTTGGGGGGTCTTTCATGGGTCCCTTATGGGGTTGGAGGGGGTCTCTTATGGGGTTGGGAGGGGTCTCTCGGGGGGTCCTTCATGAATTTAGAGCTTCCCTTATGGGGTTGGGGGCTCCCTCATGGGTGGGACAAGGACCCTCATGGGGTCGGGGGTCCCTTAAGGGATTGGGGAGTCCCTCCTGGGGTTGGGGGGTCTCTCACGAGTCCCTTATGGGGTCGGGGGTCCCTCCTGGAGTTTTGGGGTCCCCCCCGTGCCCCATTGAACAAGGACAGACAACTTCAGGGCTCTATTCCCCACCCTGGGGGGGTTTACTTTGGGTCTGGGGGCTCTCAGTGGGCACTTTGGGCAGGATGAGGGCCAGGCCCAGGCCCATGGGGTTCCTGTGTCACCTCAGTGTCCCCAAATCAACCTCATTGTCCCCAAATCAACCTCAGTGTCCCCAAATCAACCTCATTGTCCCCAATTCCCCATTCCAACCACAACCCTAAGGAAGAACAAGGACGGAGAAGTTCAGGACATTGTTTCCCCACCCTGGGGGGTTTATTTTGAGTCTGGGGTCCCTCAGTGAACACTCTGGGCCAGCCGGGGCAGGATGAGGCCAGGGCCAGGTCCGTGGGGTTCCTGTGTCACCTCAGTGTCCCCAATTCCAACCCCAATCAAGAACAAGAAGAGGGATGAATTCAGGGCTTTATTCCCCACCCCGGGGGGGTTCATTTTGGGTCTGGGGGCTCTCAGTGAACACTCTGGGCTGGCCGGGGCAGGATGAGGGCCAAGCCCATGGGGTTCGTTGTGTCACCTCAGTGTCCCCAAATCAATCTCAGTGTCCCCAATCACAACCCCAATCAAGAACAGGGACAGGTGACTTAAGGGCTTTATTCCCCACCCTGGGAGTGTTTATTTTGGGTCTGGGGTCTCTCAGCGAACACTCTGGGCCGGCCGGGGCAGGATGAGGGCCAGCGCCAGGTCCACGAGGGCCGAGGGCAGGTAGGAGCTCCATGGGGCTCAGTGTGTCACTTCAGTGTCCCCAAATCAACCTCAGTGTCCCCAAATCCCAAGCTGAGCAAGAACAAGGACAAACAAGTTCAAGGCTTTATTCCCCACCCCGGGGGGGTTCATTTTGGGTCTGGGGGCTCTCACTGGGCACTTTGGGCAGGATGAGGGCCAGGCCCAGGCCCATGGGGTTCCTGTGTCACCTCAGTGTCCCTCTGGGGATCTGTCCCCAATTCCAACCCCAATCACAAACAAGGATGGATGAATTCAGGGCTTTATTCCCCACCCCGGGGGGGTTCATTTTGGGTCTGGGGTCTCTCAGTGAACACTCTGGGCCGGCCGGGGCAGGATGAGGGCCAGCGCCAGGCTCATGGAGTTCCTTGTGCCACCTCAGTGTCCCCAAATCAATCTCAGTGTCCCCAAATCAACCTCATTGTCCCCAATTCCCCATTCCAACCACAACCCTAAGGAAGAACAAGGACGGAGAAGTTCAGGACATTGTTTCCCCACCCTGGGGGGTTTATTTTGGGTCTGGGGGCTCTCAGTGGGGCACTTTGGGCAGGATGAGGGCCAGGGCCATGTCCGTGGGGTTCCTGTGTCACCTCAGTGTCCCCAAATCCCAAGCTGAGCAAGAACAAGGACAAACAAGTTCAAGGCTTTATTCCCCACCCCGGGGGGGTTTATTTTGGGTCTGGGGGCTCTCAGTGAACACTCTGGGCTGGCCGGGGCAGGATGAGGGCCAAGCCCATGGGGTTCGTTGTGTCACCTCAGTGTCCCCAAATCAATCTCAGTGTCCCCAATCACAACCCCAATCAAGAACAGGGACAGGTGACTTAAGGGCTTTATTCCCCACCCCGGGGGGGTTCATTTTGGGTCTGGGGTCTCTCAGCGAACGCTCTGGGCCGGCCGGGGCAGGATGAGGGCCAGGGCCAGGTCCACGAGGGCCGAGGGCAGGTAGGAGCTCCATGGGGCTCAGTGTGTCACTTCAGTGTCCCCAAATCAACCTCAGTGTCCCCAAATCCCAAGCTGAGCAAGAACAAGGACAAACAAGTTCAAGGCTTTATTCCCCACCCCGGGGGGGTTTATTTTGGGTCTGGGGGCTCTCAGTGAACACTCTGGGCCGGCCGGGGCAGGATGAGGGCCAAGCCCATGGGGTTCGTTGTGTCACCTCAGTGTCCCCAAATCAATCTCAGTGTCCCCAATCACAACCCCAATCAAGAACAGGGACAGGTGACTTAAGGGCTTTATTCCCCACCCCGGGGGGGTTCATTTTGGGTCTGGGGTCTCTCAGTGAACACTCTGGGCTGGCCGGGGCAGGATGAGGGCCAGGGCCAGGTCCACGAGGGCCGAGGGCAGGTAGGAGCTCCATGGGGCTCAGTGTGTCACTTCAGTGTCCCCAAATCAACCTCAGTGTCCCCAAATCCCAAGCTGAGCAAGAACAAGGACAAACAAGTTCAAGGCTTTATTCCCCACCCCGGGGGGGTTCATTTTGGGTCTGGGGTCTCTCAGCGAACACTCTGGGCTGGCCGGGGCAGGATGAGGGCCAGGCCCAGGTCCGTGGGGTTCCTGTGTCACCTCAATGTCCCCAAATCAATCTCAATGTCCCCAATCACAACCCCAATCAAGAACAGGGACAGGCGAGTTCGGGACATTGTCTCCCCAACCTTGGGGGGTTTATTTTGAGTCTGGGGTCTCTCAGCGAATGCTCTGGGCTGGCTGGGGCAGGATGAGGGCCAGCGCCAGGCCCATGGGGTTCCTGTGTCACCTCAGTGTCCCTCTGGGGATCTGTCCCCAATTCCAACCCCAATCAAGAACAAGAAGAGGGATGAATTCAGGGCTTTATTCCCCACCCCGGGGGGGTTTATTTTGGGTCTGGGGTCTCTCAGCGAACCCTCTGGGCCGGCCGGGGCAGGATGAGGGCCAGCGCCAGGCCCGTGGGGTTCCTTGTGTCACCTCAGTGTCCCCAAATCCCATTACACCACCAACCCCAACACCAACCAAGAACAGGGACAGGTTCAAGGCTTTATTCCCCACCCCGGGGGGTTTATTTTGAGTCTGGGGTCTCTCAGCGAACACTCTGGGCCGGCCGGGGCAGGATGAGAGCCAGGCCCAGGTCCACGAGGGCCGAGGGCAGGTAGGAGCTCCATGGGGTTCCTTGTGTCACCTCAGTGTCCCCAAATCAACCTCAGTGTCCCCAAATCCCCGTTCCAACCACAGCCGCGATCACAAACAAGGACAGGCAAGTTCAGGACATTGTTTCCCCACCCTGGGGGGTTTATTTTGGGTCTGGGGGCTCTCAGTGGGGCACTTTGGGCAGGATCAGGGCCAGGGCCAGGTCCGTCGGGTTCCTGTGTCACCTCAATGTCCCCAAATCCCATTACAACACCAACCCCAATCAAGAACAGGGACAGGTTCAAGGCTTTATTCCCCACCCTGGGGGATTTATTTTGAGTCTGGGGTCCCTCAGTGAACACTCTGGGCCAGCCGGGGCAGGATGAGGGCCAGGGCCAGGTCCGTGGGGTTCCTGTGTCACCTCAGTGTCCCTCTGGGGATCTGTCCCCAATTCCAACCCCAATCAAGAACAAGAAGAGGGATGAATTCAGGGCTTTATTCCCCACCCCGGGGGGGTTCATTTTGGGTCTGGGGTCTCTCAGCGAACACTCTGGGCCGGCCGGGGCGGGATGAGGGCCAGGGCCAGGTCCGCGAGGGCCGAGGGCAGGTAGGAGCTCCATGGGGCTCCTTGTGTCCCCAAATCAACCTCAGTGTCCCCAAATCAACCTCAGTGTCCCCAAATCCCCATTCCAGCACCAACCCCGATCAAGAACAAGAAGAGGGATGAATTCAGGGCTTTATTCCCCACCCCGGGGGGGTTCATTTTGGGTCTGGGGTCTCTCAGCGAACATTCTGGGCTGGCTGGGGCAGGATGAGGGCCAGCGCCAGGTCCGTGGGGTTCCTGTGTCACCTCAGTGTCCCCAAATCAATCTCAATGTCCCCAATCACAACCCCAATCAAGAACAAAGACAGACAAGTTCAGGATGTTGTCTCCCCAACCTTGGGGGGGTTTATTTTGGGTCTGGGGTCTCTCAGCGAACACTCTGGGCTGGCCGGGGCAGGATGAGGGCCAGCGCCAGGTCCACGAGGGCCGAGGGCAGGTAGGACGCAGGCAGCCAGAGCAGCTTGGCGTCCCAGCCTGCGCTGTAGCGACTGCGCGGGTGCTGCGCCCGCAGCGCGTGCTCCATGCACGATGTCACCTTGGACAGGTCCTTGTCACACAGCAGCGACAGCAGCAGCCGCTGCACCTTCAGGTCTGCGGGGAACGGGGGGAAAAGGGTCAGGAGAAGGGAAACTGAGGCACGGGTGAGGTTCAGAGATTTGGGGTCAGGAGGAGGGAAACTGAGGCACGGGGTGATGTTTGGAGATTTGGGGTCAGGAAAAGGGAAACTGAGGCACGGGTGAGGTTCAGAGATTTGGGGTCAGGAGGAGGGAAACTGAGGGAAACTGAGGCACGGGTGAGGTTTGGAGATTTGGGGTCAGGGAGAGGGGAAAAGGGTTAGGAAAAGGGCAGGAAAAGGGTTAGGAAAAGGGAAACTGAGGCACGGGTGAGGTTTGGAGATTTGGGGTCAGAGAGAGGGGAAACTGAGGCACGGGTGAGGTTCTGAAATTTGGGGTCAGGAAAAGGGTCAGGAAAAGGGAAACTGAGGCACGGGGTGAGGTTCGGAGATTTGGGGTCAGGGAGAGGGAAACAGGCACGGGGGAGGTTTGGAAATTTGGGGTCAGGAGAAGGGAAACTGAGGCAGGGGTGAGGTTTGGAGATTTGGGGTCAGGAGAAGGGAAACTGAGGCAGGGGTGAGGTTCTGAAATTTGGGGTCAGAGAGAGGGGAAACTGAGGCACGGGTGAGGTTTGGAGATTTGGGGTCAGAGAGAGGGGAAACTGAGGCACGGGTGAGGCTTGGAGATTTGGGGTCAGAGAGAGGGGAAACTGAGGCACGGGTGAGGTTCGGAGATTTGGGGTCAGGAAAAGGGAAACTGAGGCACGGGTGAGGTTTGGAAATTTGGGGTCAGGAGAAGGGAAACTGAGGGAAACTGAGGCACGGGTGAGGTTCGGAGATTTGGGGTCAGGAAAAGGGAAACTGAGGGAAACTGAGGCACGGGGTGAGGTTTGGAGATTTGGGGTCAGGAGAAGGGAAACTGAGGGAAACTGAGGCACGGGTGAGGTTCAGAGGTTTGGGGTCAGGAAAAGGGAAACTGAGGCACGGGTGAGGTTCAGAGGTTTGGGGTCAGGAGAAGGGAAACTGAGGCACGGTGAGGTTCAGAGGTTTGGGGTCAGGAAAAGGGAAACTGAGGCACGGGTGAGGTTCAGAGGTTTGGGGTCAGGAAAAGGGAAACTGAGGCACAGGTGAGGTTCGGAGATTTGGGGTCAGGGAGAGGGAAACTGAGGCATGGGTGAGGTTTGGAGATTTGGGGTCAGGAAGAGGGGAAAAGAGTCAGGAAAAGGACAGGAAAACGGTGGGAAAAGGGTTAGGAAAAGGGAAACTGAGGCACGGGGTGAGGTTTTGAAATTTGGGGTCAGGAAAAGGGAAACTGAGGCACGGGTGAGGTTTGGAGATTTGGGGTCAGGAAAGGGTTAGGAAAAGGGCGGGAAAAGAGTGGGAAAAGGGAAACTGAGGCAGGGGTGAGGTTCTGAAATTTGGGGTCAGGAAAGGGGAAGGGGGTCAGGAAAAGGGTTAGGAAAAGTGTCAGGAAAAGGGTTGGGAAAGGGGCGGGAAAAGGATCTGGAAAAGGGTCAGGAAAGAGTCAGGAAAAGGGAAACTGAGGCACAGGTGAGGTTCGGAGATTTGGGGTCAGGGAGAGGGAAACTGAGGCACGGGTGAGGTTTGGAGATTTGGAGTCAGGAAAAGGGTCAGGAGAAGGGTCAGGAGAAGGGAAACTGAGGCACGGGGTGAGGTTCGGAGATTTGGGGTCAGGGAGAGGGAAACTGAGGCACGGGTGAGGTTTGGAGATTTGGGGTCAGGAGAAGGGAAACTGAGGCACGGGGTGAGGTTCTGAGATTTGGGGTCCGGAAAAGGGAAACTGAGGCAGGGGTGAGGTTTGGAGATTTGGGGTCAGGAGAAGGGAAACTGAGGCACGGGTGAGGTTTGGAGATTTGGGGTCAGGAGAAGGAAACTGAGGCACGGGTGAGGTTTGGAGATTTGGGGTCAGGAGAAGGGAAACTGAGGCACGGGTGAGGTTTGGAGATTTGGGGTCAGGAAAAGGGAAACTGAGGCACGAGTGAGGTTCGGAGATTTGGGGTCAGGAAAAGGGTCAGGAAGAGGGAAACTGAGGCAGGGGTGAGGTTTGGAGATTTGGGGTCAGGAGAAGGGAAACTGAGGCAGGGGTGAGGTTCTGAAATTTGGGGTCAGAGAGAGGGGGAAACTGAGGCACAGGGTGAGGTTTGGAGATTTGGGGTCAGGGAGAGGGTCAGGAAAAGGGTCAGAGAGAGGGGAAACTGAGGCACGGGTGAGGCTTGGAGATTTGGGGTCAGAGAGAGGGGAAACTGAGGCACGGGTGAGGCTTGGAGATTTGGGGTCAGAGAGAGGGGAAACTGAGGCACGGGTGAGGCTTGGAGATTTGGGGTCAGAGAGAGGGGAAACTGAGGCACGGGTGAGGCTTGGAGATTTGGGGTCAGGAGAAGGGAAACTGAGGCACGGGTGAGGTTCAGAGGTTTGGGTCAGGAAAAGGGAAACTGAGGCACGGGTGAGGTTCGGAGATTTGGGGTCAGGAAAAGGGAAACTGAGGCATGGGTGAGGTTTGGAGATTTGGGGTCAGGAAGAGGGGAAAAGAGTCAGGAAAAGGACAGGAAAAACGGTGGGAAAAGGGTTAGGAAAAGGGAAACTGAGGCACGGGTGAGGTTTGGAGATTTGGAGTCAGGAAAGGGAAACTGAGGCACGGGGTGAGGTTCGGAGATTTGGGGTCAGGGAGAGGGAAACAGGCACGGGGGAGGTTTGGAAATTTGGGGTCAGGAGAACGGAAACTGAGGGAAACTGAGGCACGGGTGAGGTTTGGAGATTTGGGGTCAGGAGAAGGGAAACTGAGGCACGGGTGAGGTTCAGAGGTTTGGGGTCAGGAGAAGGGAAACTGAGGCACGGGGTGAGGTTCAGAGGTTTGGGGTCAGGAGAAGGGAAACTGAGGCACGGGGTGAGGTGCAGAGGTTTGGGGTCAGGAGAAGGGAAACTGAGGCACGGGTGAGGTTCAGAGGTTTGGGGTCAGGAGAAGGGAAACTGAGGCACGGGTGAGGTTCTGAAATCTGGGGTCAGGGAGAGGGAAACTGAGGCATGGGTGAGGTTTGGAGATTTGGGGTCAGGAGGAGGGAAACAGGCACGGGTGAGGTTTGGAGATTTGGGGTCAGGAAGAGGGGAAAAGAGTCAGGAAAAGGACAGGAAAACGGTGGGAAAAGGGTTAGGAAAAGGGAAACTGAGGCACGGGGTGAGGTTCTGAAATTTGGGGTCAGGAAAGGGGAAAAGGGTCCCGAAAGGGTGGGAAAAGGGAAACTGAGGCAGGGGTGAGGCGCTGAACTCTGAGGTGTGGGGGATGAGCTGAGGAGGGTCTCAGGTGCGGTGTCGCCCCCAGCCCCTCACCCCCCACTCACCCCGGGGGTCTCGGGGGCCGTGCCCCCTGCCCCAGCCCCTCAATCACTCCCTCCGGGGGTCCCGCGCCCCCCACCCACTCACACCGCGGGTCTCGGGCTCGGTGTGCCCCCCCAGCCCCATGTCCCCCATTCTGGGGGTCTCTCCCCACGCCCCCCACTCACACTGGGGCAGGAAGTGCTCCCCATTCCGGGGGTCTCTCCCACGCCCCCCACTCACACTGGGGCAGGAAGTGCTCCCCATTCCGGGGGTCTCTCCCCTCGCCCCCCACCCACTCACACTGGGGCAGGAAGTGCTCCCCATTCCGGGGGTCTCTCCCCACGCCCCCCACTCACACTGGGGCAGGAAGTGCTCCCCATTCCGGGGGTCTCTCCCCACGCCCCCCACTCACACTGGGGCAGGAAGTGCTCCCCATTCCGGGGGTCTCTCCCCTCGCCCCCACTCACACTGGGGCCCAGGAAGTGCTCCCCGTAGCTCCCGCGGGTCTCGGGCTCGGTGTGTGACCCCAGCCCCATGTCCCCCATTCTGGGGGTCTCTCCCCGCGCCCCCACTCACACTGGGGCAGGAAATGCTCCTCATTCCGGGGGTCCCACGCCCCCCACCCACTCACACTGGGGCAGGAAGTGCTCCCCGTAGCTCCCGCGGGTCTCGGGCTCCAGGGCGCTCCCAGCGCTGCCGCAGCGCAGCCTCGAGCGAGCTCAGGTCAGTCACGTTGGTCTTGAAGAAGCCTGGCTCCACGATGCTCACCTTGACCCCGAAGTGCCGCATGTCCCTCCTGGGGGGCGACTGGGGGTCAGGGGGTGGGCAGGGGGGTCCCAGAGTGGTCAGAGGGGTCAGGGGGTGGTCAGAGGGGTCCCAGAGTGGCCAGAGGGGTCTCAGAGTGGTCAGAGGGGTCAGGGGGTGGCCAGGGGGGTCCCAGAGTGGTCAGAGGGGTCCCAGGGGGGTCAGAGGGGTCCCAGGGGGGTCAGAGGGGTCCCAGAGGGGTCACAGTGGTCAGAGGGGGGTCAGAGGGGTCAGGGGGTGGCCAGAGGGGTCCCAGAGGGGTCAGGGGGGTCAGGGCCATCTCAAACAATCCCAGCTCCACGATGCTCACCTTGACCCCAAAGTGCCACATGTCCCGCCTGGGGGTGGCAGGGGGGTCAGGGGGTGGGCAGGGGGGTCAGGGGATAGCCAGGGGGGTCCCAGAGGGGTCCCAGAGGGGTCACAGTGGTCAGAGGGGTCCCAGAGGGGTCAGGGGGTGGCCAGGGGGGTCAGAGGGGTCAGGGGGTGGTCAGAGTAGTCAGAGGGGTCAGAGGGGTCAAGGGGTGGTCAGAGGGGCCCCAGAGTGGCCAGAGGGGTCAGGGGGTGGTCAGAGGGGTCCCAGAGTGGCCAGAGGGGTCCCAGAGGGGTCAGGGGGGTCAGGGCCATCTCAAACAACCCTGGTTCCACGATGCTCACCTTGACCCCGAAGTGCCGCATGTCCCTCCTGGGGGGCGGCAGGGGGTCAGGGGGTGGGCAGGGGTCCCAGAGGGGTGTCAGGGGGTGGCCAGAGGGTGGTCAGAGGGGTCAGAGGGGTCAGGGGGTGGGCAGGGGGGTCAGAGGGGTCCCAGAGTGGTCAGAGGGGTCAGGGGGTGGCCAGAGGGTGGTCAGAGGGGTCCCAGAGTGGCCAGAGGGGTCAGGGGGTGGTCAGAGGGGTCCCAGAGTGGCCAGAGGGGTCCCAGAGGGGTCAGGGAGGTCGTGGCCATCTCAAACAACCCTGGTTCCACAATGCTCACCTTGACCCCGAAGTGCCGCATGTCCCTCCTGGGGGGCAACAAGGGGTCAGGGGGTGGGCAGGGGGGTCAGGGGGTAGCCAGGGGGGTCCCAGAGCGGTCAGAGGGGTCCCAGAGGGGTCACAGTGGTCAGAGGGGTCCCAGAGTGGTCAGGGGGTGGTCAGAGGGGTCTCAGAGTGGTCAGAGGGGTCAGGGGGTGGCCAGGGAGGGTCAGAGGGGTCAGGGGGTGGTCAGAGGGGTCCCAGAGGGGTCAGGGGGTGGCCAGGGGGGTCAGAGGGGTCAGGGGGTGGCCAGAGGGGTCCCAGAGGGGTCAGGGCCATCTCAAACAACCCTGGTTCCACAATGCTCACCTTGACCCCAAAGTGCCGCATGTCCCTCCTGGGGGGCGACAGATGGTCAGGGGGTGGGCAGGGGGGTCCCAGAGTGGTCAGAGGGGTCAGGGAGTGGTCAGAGGGTGGTCAGAGTGGTCAGAGGGGTCCCAGAGGGGTCAGGGGGGTCATGGCCATCTCAAAGAAGCCCAGCTCCGCTATGGGGTGGAGGGGTCAGGGGGTGGTCGGGGGGTCAGGGGGTGACCAGGGGGGGTCACAGAGTGGTCAGAGGGGTCAGGGGGTGGTCAGAGGGGTCCCAGAGGGGTCAGGGCATGGCTGGGAGGGTCAAGGCGTGGCCAGAGGGATCAGAGTGTGGCCAGTGTGGTCAGAGTGTGACCAGCATGGTCAGGGTGTGGCCAGAGGGGTCGGGGTGTGGCTGTGGTGGCCAGAGGGGTCAGGGTGTGGCTAGCAGGGTCAGGGCCCAGCTGGAGAGGTCAGGCCGTGGCCAGAGGGGTCACAGCCCAGTCAGGGTGGCCGTGGCCTGGCCAGGGGGCTCAGGGTGTGTCCAGGAGGGGTCCCAATTTGGGCAGGGGGCTCAGGGCATGGCCACGGACTGACCGGGGGGCTCAGGGGGTGGCCATGGTGTGGATGGAGGGCTCAGGTTGTGGCTGTGGCCTGGCTGGGGGGGTCATGGCCTGGCCGGGGGGCTCAGGAGATGGCCGTGGCCTGGCCAGGGTGTCTCAGGGGATGGTCCCAGCCTGTCCAGGGGACTCAGGGTGTGACCGTAGCCTGGCCAGGGGTCTCAGGGTGTGTCCAGGAGGGGTCCCAATTTGGGCAGGGGTCTCAGGGTGTGTCCAGGAGGGCTCCCAGTTTGGGCAGGGGTCTCAGGGCATGCCCAGGAGGGGTCACAGTTTGGCCGGGGGTCTCAGGGGATGGCCACAGCCTGGCCAGGGGACTCAGGGTGTGACCGTGGCCTGGCCAGGGGTCTCAGGGTGTGCCCAGGAGGGGTCCCAGTTTGGGCAGGGGGCTCAGGGTGTGTTCTGGAGGGGTCCCAGCCTGTCCGGGGGTCTCAGGGGATGGCCACAGCCTGTCCAGGGGTCTCAGGGGATGATGGTCCCAGCCTGTCCGGGGGTCTCAGGAGTTGGTCCCAGCCTGTCCGGGGGTCTCAGGGGATGGTCCCAGCCTGTCCGGGGGTCTCAGGGGGTGGTCCCAGCCTGCCCGGGGGTCTCAGGGGTTGGTCCCAGCCTGTCCGGGGAGCTCAGGGGGTGGTCCCAGCCTGTCCGGGGGTCTCAGGGGATGGCCACAGCCTGGCTGGGGGGCTCAGGGGATGGTCCCAGCCTGTCCGGGGGTCTCAGGGGATGGCCACAGCCTGGCTGGGGGTCTCAGGGGATGGTCCCAGCCTGTCCGGGGGTCTCAGGGGATGGTCCCAGCCTGTCCGGGGGTCTCAGCGCCTGTCCCGGGCTCCATCCCCACCTGAGGCTGTCGGAGAAGGCCTCGATGCAGTATTTGGAGATGCAGTAGCCGCCGCCGTTGGCCGAAATTCGGCCCAGGACGCTGGAGGTGTTGACCACGCGGCCCCGCGCGCGCTTCAGCAGCGGCAGCAGCGCCAGGGTCACCTCGATGGCCCCCAGGGCATTGACCGCCAGCACCCGCCGGAAATCCTCGATGTCCATCCACTCCGTGGGGCCGATGGGGTTGGCCACGCCAGCGTTGTTCACCAGCCCGAAGAGCCCTGGGGGCGCGAGGGTGGGACCCCCGTGTCCCTGGGACCCCCGGGATGGCACCCACAGAATGGCACCCCCGGTGTCCCCAGGGACCCCCGGGATGGCACCCCCGGGATGGCACCCCCAGTGTCCCCTGGGATGGCACCTTCACTGTCCCCAGGGATCCCCGGGATGGCACCCACAGTGACCCCTGGGATGGCATCCCTGGTGTCCCCCACATTTGCACCCACAGTGTCTCCAGGGACCCCCGAGATGGCACCCACAGTGTCCCCCAGAATGGCACCCACAGTGTCCCCAGGGACCCCCGGGATGGCACCCTCAGTGTCCCCTGGAATGGCACCCTCAGTGTCCCTGGGACCCCCGGGATGGCGACCCCAGTGCCCCCAGGATGGCACCCCCAGTGTCCCCTGTGACCCCAGATTTGTACCCACAGTGTCCCCTGGGACCCCCAGGATGGCACCCACAGTGTCCCCAGGATGGCACCCCCAGTGTCCCCTGGGACACCCAGAATGGCACCCACAGTGTCCCCTGGGATGGCACCCCTGGTGTCCCCTGGGACCCCCAGGATGGCATCTCCAGTGTCCCCCGGGATGGCACCCACAGTGTCCCCAGGACCCCCGGGATGGCACCCAGAGTGTCCCCAGGACCCCCGGGATGGCACCCACAGTGTCCCCCAGAATGGCACCCACAGTGTCCCCTGGGATCCCCAGTGTCCCCCAGGACCCCCTCCCTGTCCTCACTGTCCCCTGGCAGGACCCCTCCCCTCTGCGTCCCTCCCTGGGACCCCCGGCCTGTCCCCAGCTGTGACCTAGACCCTCCTGTCCATGTCCCTGCCCCTCCCTGTGTCCCCCCACCCCACATCCCCTCTCTTGGTCACTGTCCCCCCATGGCCCCCCAAGCCCCCAGACCCTTTTCCCCTTCCCTCACCTTTGTCCCCCACCTCCCTCTGCACCCACGTGGATGATGTCAGAGCAGGTGACATCGAGCAGGGTGACCCCCGAGTGTCCCCTCTGCCACCCCTCTGTTGGTCCTTGTCCCCCTATGTCCCCCCAAGCCCCCAGACCCTCCCCAAGCCCCCAGACCCTTTTCCCCTTCCCTCACCTTTCTCCCATGACTCACTCTGGATGCTGTCAGAGCAGGTGACACCGAGCAGGACAGTCCCCAGGTGTCCCCTCTGCCACCCCTCTATTGGTCACTGTCCCCCCATATCCCCCCTGTCCCCCATCCCCTTCCCAAGCCCCCAGACCCTTTTTTTCCCCCCGCCCCTCACCTTTGTCCCCCACCTCTCTCTGCACCCACTCTGCAGACACCATCAGAGCAGGTGACATCGAGCAGGGTGGCCCCTGAGTGTCCCCTCTGCCACCCCTCTATTGGTCCTTGTCCCCCCCATCCCCTCCCCAAGCCCCCAGACCCTTTTTCCCCTTCCCTCACCTTTGTCCCCCACCTCCCTCTGCACCCACTCGGTGGATGCTATCGGAGCAGGTGACATCGAGGACTGTCCTCAGATGTCCCCCCCACTGTCCCTCACTCAGTCCTTGTCCCCCCATATCCCTCCTGTCCCCCATCCCCTCCCTGAGCCCCCAGACCCTTTTCCCCTTCCCTCACCTTTGTCCCCCACCTCCCTCTGCACCCACGTGGATGCTGTCGGAGCGGGTGACATCGAGCAGGACTGTCCCCAGGTGTCCCCTCCACTGTCCCTCTCTCAGTCCTTGTCCCCCCATGTCCCCCCAAACCCCCATCCCCTTCCCAAGCCCCCAGACCCTTTTCCCCTTCCCTCACCTTTGTCCCCCACCTCTCTCTGCACCCACATGGATGCTGTCAGAGCAGGTGACATCGAGGACTGTCCTCAGGTGTCCCCTCCACTGTCCCTCTGTCAGTCTTTTTCCCCCCATATCCCTCCTGTCCCTCCCATGTCCCCCCAAGCCCCCAGACCCTTTTCCCCTTCCCTCACCTTTCTCCCCTGACTCACTCTGGATGTTGCTGCAGCAGGTGACATCAAGCAGGACTGTCCCCAGGTGTCCCCTCCACTGTCCCTCTCTCAGTCCTTGTCCCCCCATATCCCCCCTGTCCCCCATCCCCTTCCCAAGCCCCCAGACCCTTTCCCCCCGCCCCTCACCTTTGTCCCCCACCTCCCTCTGCACCCACTCTGCAGACGCCATCAGAGCAGGTGACATTGAGCAGGGTGGCCCCTGAGTGTCCCCTCTGCCACCCCTCTATTGGTCCTTGTCCCCCCATCCCCTCCCCAAGCCCCCAGACCCTTTTTCCCCTTCCCTCACCTTTGTCCCCCACCTCCCTCTGCACCCACTCGGTGGATGCTATCGGAGCAGGTGACATCGAGGACTGTCCTCAGATGTCCCCCCCACTGTCCCTCACTCAGTCCTTGTCCCCCCATATCCCTCCTGTCCCTCCCATGTCCCCCCAAGCCCCCAGACCCTTTTCCCCTTCCCTCACCTTTCTCCCCTGACTCACTCTGGATGCTGTCAGAGCAGGTGACATCGAGCACGACTGTCCCCAAGTGTCCCCTCCACTGTCCCTCTCTCGGTCCTTGTCCCCCCATATCCCCCCAAGCCCCCAGACCCTTTTCCCCTGCCCCTCACCTTTCTCGCTCACCTCCCCCTGCACCCACATGAATGCCATCAGAGCAGGTGACATCGAGCAGGACTGTCCCCTCCGCCACCCCTCTCTCAGTCCTTGTCCCCCCCATGTCCCCCCAAGCCCCCAGACCCTTTTCCCCCTGTCCCTCACCTTTCTCCCCTGACCCACTCTGGATGCCGTCAGAGCGGGTGACATCGAGCAGGACAGTCCCCAGGTGTCCCCTCTGCCACCCCTCTCTTGGTCACTGTCCCCCCATGTCCCTCCAAACCCCCAGACCCTCCCCAAGCCCCCAGACCCTTTTCTCCTTCCCTCACCTTTGTCCCTAACCTCCCTCTGCACTCATGCGGATGCTGTCAGAGCAGGTGACATCGAGCAGGACTGTCCCCAGGTGTCCCCTCCACTGTCCCTCTCTTGGTCCTTGTCCCCCCATATCCCCCCTGTCCTGTGCCCCTCCCCAAGCCCCCAGACCCTTTTCCCCTGCCCCTCACCTTTCTCGCTCACCTCCCCCTGCACCCACATGAATGCCATCAGAGCAGGTGACATCGAGCAGGACTGTCCCCTCTGCCACCCCTCTCTCAGTCCTTGTCCCCCCATGTCCCCCCAAGCCCCCAGACCCTTTTTTCCCCCTTCCCTCACCTTTGTCCCCCACCTCCCTCTGCACCCACTCGGCCGCCCTGCGGATGCTGTCGGAGCGGGTGACATCGAGCAGGACTGTCCCCAAGTGTCCCCCCACTGTCCCTCTCTCAGTCCTTGTCCATCCATATCCCTCCTGTCCCTCCCATGTCCCCCCAAGCCCCCAGACCCTTTTTTCCCCCTTCCCTCACCTTTGTCCCCCACCTCCCTCTGCACCCACTCGGCCGCCCTGCGGATGCTGTCGGAGCGGGTGACATCGAGCAGGACTGTCCCCAAGTGTCCCCCCACTGTCCCTCTCTCAGTCCTTGTCCATCCATATCCCTCCTGTCCCTCCCATGTCCCCCCAAGCCCCCAGACCCTTTTTTCTCCCCTTCCCTCACCTTTGTCCCCCACCTCCCTCTGCACCCACTCGGCCGCCCTGCGGATGCTGTCGGAGCGGGTGACATCGAGCAGGACTGTCCTCAGGTGTCCCCCGCCGCTGTCCCCCCGCAGGCTGTCGGCTCCGTGCGGGGTCAGGCACGCGGCCAGCACGCGGTAGCCACGCCGGGCCAGCCGCCGCGCCAGCAGGTTGCCGAAGCCACTGTCGCAGCCCGTGATGAACACGTGCTTGTCGCTCACCGTGGGCAGCGTCCGGCGGTCCCGCACCAGCCAGCCCAGCGCCCAGGCCACCAGGGCCACCAGCGACAGGTACAGCCACATGGCCTGCGGGGGGTGGGGGACACGTGGGACCCCCGCCAGGGTCACCTGTGTGCCCCTAACCCACCTGGAGAGACCCCCACCCTGCTGGGACCCCCACCCTGTGTGACCCTCCCAGTGTCACCAGGGCCACCAGAGTCAGGTACAGCCACATGGCCTGCGGGGTGGGGACACGTGGGACCCCCGCCAGGGTCACGCTGCAGCCCCCCGAGGAGCCTGGAGGGACCCCCACCCTGTGTGACCCCATGGGAGTATGACTGTCCCAGTGTCACCAGTGCCAGGTAGAGCCTGACTGTCCCAGTGCCACCAGTGCCAGCTACAGCCACATGGCCTGCGGGGGGTGGGGGACACGTGGGACCCCCGCCAGGGTCACCTGTGTGCCCCCCGAGGAGCCTGGAGGGACCCCCAGCCTGTGCCACCGTATGGGAGTATGACTGTCCCAGTGTCCCCAGTGTCCCCAGTGTCCCCAGTGTCACCAGTACCAGGGACAGCCACACGGTGGGGACCTACAGGGGACAAGGGACACGTGGGACCCCCGCCAGGGTCACCTGTGCGCCCCCCGAGGAGTCGGGAGGGACCCCCACCCTGCCGGGACCCCCACCCTGTGTGACCCCCACCCTGTCCCCGCGGGGACCTCCTGTCCCCAGTGCCACCAGCACCGGGCACAGCCACACGGTGGGGACCTTGAGGGGACAAGGGACACGTGGGACCCCCGGCAGGACCCCCGGCAGGACCCCCCGCACCCCGAGCGGGCCTGCAGGGACCCCCAGCCTCCCCCAGCCCCGGGGGTCTCACCCCAGCCCCCCAGGCGTGGGGCGGAGCTGTCACTCGGGACTGACCCCGGCCTGGCCCCGCCCCCTCTGTCCCCACGGGGGTGACCCTGGGGGGGTCGCTGCCCCCCGGGGTGGGTGGGGGGCACCCCAAATTGTCCTGGCGGGGCGGGGGGAGCCCCCCGCGGGACCCCAGACCCACCTTGCGGCGGCCGGGCCGGGCCGGGCCGGGCCCGGATTAACGGAGCCGTGCGTCACCGCCCGGGCACGGGGGGGCTCCGGGGGGGTCCCCTCCCCCCGCCCCGGGACCCCCGGGACCCCCGGGACTGACCCCGACCCTGCCGGGACCCCCGACCCACCTGAGCCCCCCACCCCACCCTGCCTGCCCCCGGGGGCTGTGTGCCCCTCCGGCTGTCCCGGGCCCCCCTCCGGGACCCCCGCCCGGGGGTTGGGGGCTCAGGACCTTCATTTGGGGGGGGGTTGGGGTCTCGGGACCCCCGCCCGGGGGTTTGGGGGCTCAGGACCCTCATTTGGGGGGGGTTGGGGTCTCAGGACCCCCATCTGGGGGGATTTGGGGTCTCAGGACCCCCATCTGGGGGGTTTGGGGTCTCAGAACCCCCCCATTGTTGGTGTGGGGGTGGCAGGGACCCCCAGAGAGACCGCAACCCCACCCTGGGATTTGGGGGAGGGTCACACCGGGGGGGTCGCACCGGGGGGACACGCGGGGTCTGTGCGGTGTCCCCAGAGCCGGGGGTGGGGGTCGTGCCCCCCCTCAGAGCCCCATTTGGGGGGGGGTCTGGGGACCCCATTCACCCCCACCCTCTGATCTGAGGGGACCCCGGGGGTCTGTCCCATGTCCCCAAAGCAGCCCCCCCCCCCAATAGGAGACCCCTGGAGCAGCTGGGGGGGGCAGAGGGGGGGTCCCCACATACCTCGGGGGGGGTCCCTGGGCTGAGGGGGGGTCCCCACATACCTCGGGGGGCACAGGGGGGGTCCCTGAGCAGAGGGGGGGTCCCCATGTCCCTCGGGGGGGCAGAGGGGGGGTCCCTCAAGGGGCTGAGGAGGGGTCCCTGGTCGAGGGGGGGGGTCCCCATGTCCCTCGGGGCGCAGAGGGGGAGTCCCCATGTCCCTTGGGGGGCAGAGGGGGGGTCCCCACATCCCTCGGGGGGGGTCCCTGGGCAGACAGGGGGGTCCGCATGTCCCTCAGGGGGGGTCCCCACATCTCTCGGGGGACAGAGGGGGGGTCCTCATGTCCCTTGGGGGACTGAGGGGGGGGTCCCTGGTCAGAGGAGGGGTCCCCACATACCTCGGGGGGCACAGGGGGGTCCCCATGTCCCTCGGGGGGGGTCCCTGGGCAGAGGGGGGGGTCCCTGAGCAGAGGGGGGGGTCCCTGGGCAGAGGGGGGGGGGTCTCTATGTCCCTCGGGGGGGTCGGGGGGGGGTCCCCCCATACCTCGGGGGGCAGAGGGGGGGACCCTGAGCAGAGGGGGGTCCCCATGTCCCTCAGGGGGGGTCCCTGGTCAGAGGGGGGGGTCCCCATGTCCCTCGGGGGGGTCCCTGGGCAGAGGGGGGGTCCCCATGTCCCTCGGGGGGGTCCCTGGGCAGAGGGGGGGTCCCCATGTCCCTCGGGGGGGTCCCTGGGCAGAGGGGGGTCCCCACATACCTGGGGGGGCAGAGGGGCTGCGGGCGCTGCTCCGGCCGTGGTTCGGGGCCGTGTGAGCTGGGGGGGGGGCGTGCACCCCCGGGGGGGGCGTGGGAACAGGGGAGGGGTCTGTGAGATTTGGGGGGGGGGGGCTGTGGTTGCTCCTCCTCGTGCCCGGCACGGCCACAGCTCCCGGGGGGGGGTTGGGGGGTTTGAGCCCCCCACAGCTTCGGGGGGGGGGGAGGGGGGGTTTGGGCACTTTTTGGGGGGGTGGGAGACCCCTGACTTTGTTGGGGGACCCTCACCCTGGGAGATGGGGGGGCAGAACCCAGAATTGGGGGGCTGAGACCCCCCCCCGGGGAAATAAAAACCCTCCCAGCTCTGGGGGGGGATCACCCCAAAATGGGAGGGCTGAAACCCCCCCCCCAGGGAATTAAAGACCCCCCAGCTTTGGGGGGGGATCACCCCAAAAATGGAGACCTGAGACCCCCCCGGGGAATTAAAGACCCCCCAGCCCTGAGAAATGGGGGGGACGACGACACCACCCCAAAAAGGGGTCTGAGCCCCCCCCAAAGGTAATGAAACCCCTCCCACCCTGGGATTTGGGGGGGCCTGACACCCCCCAAAAGGCAATGAGACCCCTCCCACCCTGGGATTTGGGGGGGCCTGACCCCCCTCCCAAAAGGGAATGAGACCCCTCCCACCCCCGGGATTTGGGGGGGCCTGACCCCCCCCCCCCCCAGGCAATGAGACCCCTCCCACCCCCGGGATTTGGGGGGCATGACCCCCTCCCAAAAGGGAATGAGACCCCTCCCACCCTGGGATTTGGGGGGGCCTGACCCCTCCCAAAAGGGAATGAGACCCCTCCCACCCCGGGATTTGGGGGGGCCTGACCCAGCCCCCCCAGGGAATGAGACCCCTCCCACCCCCGGGATTTGGGGGGAGCTGACCCAGCTCCCCCAGAGAATGAGACCCCTCCCACCCCGGGATCTGGGGGAGCCTGACCCCCCCAAGGGAATGAGACCCCTCCCACCCCAGGATTTGGGGGCCCCGGGGGGGGATTAAGGCCCAGAAGGGTCCCTTTGTCCCCAATCAAAGGAGCCTCAGAGCTCGGCTAAGCACTAAAGAGGATGAGGGGGCTTAGGGGGGCTCGGGGGGGGCTGTGCCAGGGTCCTGCGGCCCGGCCTGACCCCCCCGGCCCCCCCCCGCTTTATTCCATTGATCACAGTGCCGGGGGGGCCCCAAAACACTGGGCTGAGACCCCCCCCCGTTATTCCTGGTGGTTCTGGGGGGTCCCAGGGGTCCGGGGGGGCCCCAAAACACCGGGCTGAGACCCCCCCCCCGTTATTCCTGGTGCTTCTGGGGGGTCCCAGAGGAGTTCCTGGGGGTCCTGGAGTGGCACCAGGGTGTTCTCGGGGGTCCCGGGGGGTTCCCGGGGGTCCCAAAAACACTGTGCTAGGACCCCCCCGTTATTCCCAGCAGCACTGGGGGGTCCCACAGGAATTCCTGGGGGTCCTGGAGAGTTCCCAGGGGTCCTGGGGTGTTCCTGGGGGTCCCAGGGTGTTCCTGGGGGGTTCCTCGGGGTCCCAGGGTGTTCTTGGGGGTCCCAGGGGGGTCCGGGGGGGTCCCAAAAACACTGTGCTAGGACCCCCCCGTTACTCTCCGCAGCACTGGAGGGTCCCAGAGGAGTTCCTGGGGGTCCTGGGGAGGTTTCTCGGGGTCTGGGGGTGTTCCTGGAGGTCTGGGGGTGTTCCTGGGGGTCCCAGGGTGTTCCTGGGTGTCTGAGGATGTTCCAGGGGGTCCTGGGGGTGCCGGGGGGGTCCCAAAAGCACTGTGCTGAGACCCCCCCCTATTACTCCCAGCAGCACTGGAGGGTCCCAGAGGAATTCCTGGGGGTCGGGGGGTGTTCCTGGAGGTCTGGGGGTGTTCCTGGGGGTCCGGGGGTGTTCCTGGGGGTCCGGGGGTGGTCCTGGGGGTCTGGGGGTGTTCCTGGGGGTCCCGGGGGGTCTCTCAGGAGCAGGAGGGCTGCAGCTGTCCCTTGTAGACGTACTCGAGGGCGGTGGCGATGGTCCTCATGTCCAGCTCGATGCTCCGGGCCCAGTTCTCCACGTCCCCGATCTCCTGCGGGGATTTGGGGAGGGGGCTCGGAGGGGCTTCACTCACCCCGGGGGGGCTCCTCCCAGGGATTTGGGGAGGGGGCTCGGAGGGGCTTGGGGAGGGGGTTCACTCACCCCAGGGGGCTCCTCATAGGGATTTGGGGAGGGGTCTCATCCATCCCATCCCTCTGGGACCCCCTGGGTGCTCCCCAATACCCCCCAAATGCTCCCCAAGACCCCCTGGGTGCTCCCCAAGACTCCCTGGGTGCTCCCCAAGACCCTCTGGGACCCCCTGGGTGCTCCCCAAGACCCCCGGATGCTCCCCAAGACCCCTGGGTGCTCCTCAAGACCCCCTGGGTGTTCCCCAAGACCCCCTGGGTGCTGCCCAACTGCTCCAGTACAGACCCAGCGGGTCTGGGGGCTTCATTCCCTGCTCCTCCATGGGTCTGGGGGCTTCTTCCTCCCCCATATGGGTCTGGGGTCTGCATCTTCCCCCTCCATGGGTCTGGGGGCTTCATCCCTCTCCTCCTTGGGTCTGGGGGCTTCTTCCTTCCCCTGCACAGATCTGGGGGCTTCATCCCCCTCCCTACGTGGGTCTGGGGGCTTCATCCCCCTCCCTCCATGGGTCTGGGGGCTTCATCCCCCTCCCTCCATTGGTCTGGGGGCTTCATCCCTCCCCAGTATGGGTCTGGGGGCTTCAGCCCTCCCCAATATGGGTCTGGGGGCTTCATCCCTCTCCCTCCATGGGTCTGGGGTCTGCATCTTCCCCCTCCCTCCTTGGGTCTGGGGGCTTCTTTCTCCTGCATGAGTCTGGGGGCTTCATCCATCTCCTCCATAGGTCTGGGGGCTTCACCCTCCCCAGTATGGGTCTGGGGGCTTCATTCCGCCCCAGTATGGGTCTGGGGGCTTCACTCTGCCCCCATCCCCCCTCCCAGTTCCCCAACTAGTCCCCCCAAACCTTCTCCTCCCCCTACCCTGGAGGGTCCCCGAGTGCCCCCCTCCCCAATAGCAGCTCAGGGGTGAGCCCCCTCCCCAATAGCAGCTCAGGGGTGAGCCCCCTCCCCAATAGCAGCTCGGGGGTGAGCCCCCTCCCCAGGGGCAGCTTGGGGGTGAGCCCCCTCCCCAATAGCAGGCTGGGGGTGAGCCCCCTCCCCAATAGCAGGCTGGGGGTGAGCCCCCTCCCCAGGGGCAGCTTGGGGGTGAGCCCCCTCCCCAATAGCAGCTGGGGGGTGAGCCCCCTCCCCAATAGCAGGCTGGGGGTGAGCCCCCTCCCCAATAGCAGCTGGGGGGTGAGCCCCCTCCCCAATAGCAGCTGGGGGGTGAGCCCCCTCCCCAGGGGCAGGCCGGGGGTGAGCCCCCTCCCCAATAGCAGCTCAGGGGTGAGCCCCCTCCCCAATAGCAGGCTGGGGGTGAGCCCCCTCCCCAGTAGCAGGCCGGGGGTGAGCCCCCTCCCCAATAGCAGCTCGGGGGTGAGCCCCCTCCCCAATAGCAGCTCGGGGGTGAGCCCCCTCCCCAATAGCAACTCAGGGGTGAGCCCCCTCCCCAATAGCAGCTCGGGGGTGAGCCCCCTCCCCAATAGCAGCTCAGGGGTGAGCCCCCTCCCCAATAGCAGGTCAGGGGTGAGCCCCCTCCCCAGGGGCAGGCCGGGAGTGAGCCCCCTCCCCAGGGGCAGCTCGGGGGTGAGCCCCCTCCCCAATAGCAGGCTGTGGGTGAGCCCCCTCCCCAATAGCAGCTCAGGGGTGAGCCCCCTCCCCAATAGCAGGCTGGGGGTGAGCCCCCTCCCCAGTAGCAGGCCGGGGGTGAGCCCCCTCCCCAATAGCAGCTCGGGGGTGAGCCCCCTCCCCAATAGCAGCTCGGGGGTGAGCCCCCTCCCCAATAGCAACTCAGGGGTAAGCCCCCTCCCCAATAGCAGGCCGGGGGTGAGCCCCCTCCCCAGGGGCAGCTCGGGGGTGGGTTTCGGGGGGCTGGGGACCCCCACCTTGAGGGCCTGGTTGAAGTTCTCCACCATGGAGATCCAGTGGCCGGTCTGGCGGGCGAACTGCGCCGCCTGCACCTGCAGGGTCTTCACCTCCTGGTCCAGCTTGCGCTGGTTCACGTAGGCCTGGGCCACCCTGGGGGGCACACAGGGGTCACCGGGGGGGGGACACGGCTGTGGGGTCACCCCCCGAGTGAGGGGAACCCCCCCGAAAGGAAGGGAAGGGGTGGGGAGGGGGTCCTGGGGGGAATCTGGGGGTAGGGGTCTCCGGAAAGGGAGAATTGTGGGCTGGGGGGGGTCTGAGGGGTCAGGGGTCTGTGGGGCTGGGGGGTCTGTGAGGGTTTGGGGGGGTCTGTGGGGTTGGGGGGTCTGTGGGGTGGGGCTGGGGGGGTCTGTGGGGTTGGGGGGGTCTGAGGGGGTTTGGGGGTCTCTGGAAGGGTTGGGGTCTGTGGGGTCAGGGGTCAGTGGGTGTCTCTGGGGGTCTGTGGGGTTGGGGGGGTCTGAGGGGGTTGGGGGTCTCTGGCAAGGGTTGGGGTCTCTGTGGGGTCAGGGATCAGTGGGTGTCTCTGGGGGTCTCCGGGGTTTGGGGGTCCCTGGGAAGGGGGGATCTGTGGGAAAGGGGGGGTTCTTGTGGGGTTGGGGGGGTCTGAGGCGGTTGGGGGGGGTCTGAGAGGGTTGGGGGTCACTGGCAAGGGGGATTTGTGTATGGGGCTGGGGGTCTGTGGGGTCAGGGGTCAGTGGGTGTCTCTGCGGGTCTCCGGGGTTTGGGGGTCCCTAGGAAAGGGGGAATCTGTGGGGCTGGGGGGGGGGGTCTGTGGGGTTGGGGGGGTCTGAGGGGGTTGGGGGTCTCTGGCAAGGGTTGGGGTCTCCGTGGGGTCAGGGGTCAGTGGGTGTCTCTGGGGGTCTCTGGGGTTTGGGGGTCCCTGGAAAGGGGGGGATCTGTGGGAAAGGGGGGGGGTCTTCTGGGGTTGGGGGGGTCTGAGGCGGTTGGGGGGGTCTGAGGGGGTTGGGGGTCACTGGGAAGGGGGATTTGTGTATGGGGCTGGGGGTCTGTGGGGTCAGGGGTCAGCAGGTGTCTCTGGGGGTCTCCGGGGTTTGGGGGTCCCTGGGAAAGGGGGAATCTGTGGGGCTGGGGGGGTCTGAGGGGGTTGGGGGTCTCTGGGAAGGGTTGGGGTCTGCGGGATCAGGGGTCAGCGGGTGTCTCTGGGGGTCTCCGGGGTTTGGGGGTCCCTGGGAAAGGGGGAAAGGGGGGGGGGTTTGTGGGGTTGGGGGGTGTTATGGAGTTGGGGGTCCCTAGGAAGGGGGATCTGTGGGGCTGGGGGTCTTGACTGGGGGCTGGGGGTCGTCTGTGGGGTTGGAGGTCTCAGGGGATGGGGCAGGCTGGGAGGCCTGCAGGGTCTGGGACCCCCAGGTGGGATTTGGGGTCCCCAAAGGGAATTTGGGGTCCTCAGAAGATCTTTGGGGTCCCCAGGTGGAGTCTGGGGATCCTGGAGGGTGGCTGGGGGCTCCCCAGAGGGATTTGGAGGGGCTGAGAGTTCCCAGGCCGGGTTTGGGGCTTTGGGGGGAGGTCCCTAGAGGAAATGTGGGGGTCCCCGGGTGGGGTGCGGGGGTCGCGGGCTCACCCCACGTTGAGGTGATCGACCAAGGCCTCGGTGAGGCGGGTGGCGGCCGCGATCGCCTCCCTGCGCCGCCGCTCTGGGTGGGGACACACGGGGACAGAGCCGTGAGGGGCGGCGGGACCCCCGCCCACCCTGCGGCTCTCCGTGACGTCAGCAGCGCCCGGCGTGACGTCAGCCCCGCGGGCCGTGACATCACAGGCCGCCCCCCCCACACACACCGCTTCCCCCTCAGGGCCCCTCACGCTTCCCGCCCTTTCCCC